>WUAP02099997.1:0-33015 GCA_015163945.2 Stichodactyla helianthus
AGCGAGGTCGGAAATTAATTTTTCCGAATTTATTTCCAAGGGTCTTTCGCCTGGAATAACCTCATTTCTAAGCACTACAACTTTCCATTATTTCTATAGCTCATGTATTTTTTGATATATTAATATTAATTGATTTGATAGTTAGTTAAAATTTAGTTAAGGGGACTTCCATTTATTATGGCATGTGTGTGTTTGGGGGGGGTGGGGGGGGGGCAAAATTTTGGGCCTTGGCTACCAAACATTTCATAACCTCCTCCCCTCTGTGGAGAGTAAACATTTCTTAACCCATATACAACCTCCAAGACAGACTTCAGTCATACTTTCAGCCTCACACCTCAGCAGTTTAACAAGCTCCCCGCCCCAATACACCCAAGATAACGTACTCCAATTTTGCCGACCTCCCCTCGCCCACACACACACACACACCTGAAAGCCCCCTAATACTTATAAAATGCATAACTTGTTGATTTAAACAATAGACAGACAGAAAGAAAGAAAGACAAACGATAAAGTCATGCACTAGAGAGTTTCATTTTCCGACCTATTTTCCTTTCTTCCCTTCAGAACAAACACAAGTGCGGCTGCGCCGATGGTTTAGAGTGCCGTGTCACCACAACTATTGTTTTACCAATCAGTGGAACAAGAATTCCCATTAGGCAATGCGTGCCTCCAGTCTAGCAACTCCAAGGACAACATAACCTGTGATAAACTACAGTGCTAAATAAGATTTATTTTCTGATGTAACGCATTCAAACTGATATCCTACATTAAAGGAAAATGAATATTATCCATGAGTTGTGTGTTTGCAGTCTAGGTATCTTTTAGAGCGGTCTTCGTATGAATGTGAAACGTACGGTACTGACGTCTTACAGCACATGCACGGTACGGTATGCAGTAACACTGAAATGGCTTCCCATTTTTTTCGTTTAATCATCCAATAACAAGGCGTAGAGTAGGGTTACTTTAAAGTTAGGTATTGCTGCGGTACGGCTACGAATTTGCCTTATCGTTTCCTACTCATACGAAAACCGCTCTAGTTCAAAAGAACGTTATTCGAACACCACTTCGTTACATCATGATTTTGCCTTGACACTCCATGTAGTAAGCCCCCCAGCTCCATGTTAGCCTTCGCTGGAACAATTCGGCTTTCAGAACTGAGAAATATATGCTTTAACTTCCGAGTTTTTTTCGTGTGAGACGAAAATGAAAAATTGTCAAGATCCATTCGTTTTTTGAGTTGATGTTATAAAGACAAAACTAGAAGAAGGAAAAAAAGTTCATTTAAACTAACAGGAAGAATACTTTTTCAGCATCACGAATAAAAAGTGTGAAGACTAAAATTTATTTTTAAATATTTCTCTTTCGTAGGAAACAACTTGTTCAGTTATAACAGCTTGTTTCCTTTTTTACCTTACGAAATAACTTGTTTGTATCTACTTGTTCTTGCTCCAAGTACGGTGTATTGTATTTTGGACGGTCCGTGCACTTGTACATGGATCCTGGCTAATCATTTTCTCATTCCTTGGAGAGTTTGTCAGGCAGACTGTTTGCGCAGGCGATTGTTTAGTGGATCTCAAGGTAATTGAGATTTTTAAACCTCTTATGAGTGATGACCACTAGTCGTCAATGCATCGTGAGCCTTGAACATTTCACCCCTTAGCTGAACGCATGAAATCTTATTCATATTTTGACGTTGTAACTTGTAGTGTTCTCCCATTTCTATCTTTGAAAGACAGTTTTTCTCTACAAAACCGGAAGTAGTAATAAGGTCCTTGTCTGCCTTCTGGTCCAGAGTATATTTTGATCTTTAAATGAAACGTTTTGGTTGTTGACTCTGGATTTGTTCCTTAATTTAGCCGCCTTTATTTTGCACCTAATGATTCACTTAACAAGTACGTGAAACTCCACTGCTTCATAGTTACTGTTGCTACGTCCGACAAGCCAAAACATTTTATCGGGTTATGGCACCATAACAAATGTTTATTGCTGAATATTATATATGGTTTGGATGGATGTTGTCAATCTTAAGAATGGATTTAAAGAATTGGCAATAAAAGCTGGAAACATCTCTGAAATCGAGAGGTTTGTCATGTTTGTCGGACCTGCCATGTTCCTTTGGGAAAACTGTGATGTCGTGATTGTGGAGCTATTTAGGGAGTGATTTTTTTGCTTTTGTTTGTTTTTTGTTTTTGTTTTTGTTCGTTCGTTCGTTCGTTCGTTTATTCTCGCCAAAAATGCAAGAGAAGTGACGAAAATATAATAGACCAGAGATCAGTTTATAGTACAGTCGATGTCATATCAAGTGGAAAGTAGGAAATAAAAAGACATCGGAGAAGAAATATAAAAGTGGCGGTCACTAATTTCCAGTTTCCTAAAGAAAATCTAATATTTTAGATTGTGTTTCAAAAAAGTTGGTTGGTCGGAGATTGAAAATCTGGTACGAGAGGAATTGACAGCATGAGCTGTGAATTTATTTTTGAATCAATTTTTATTTTTAAATTAAGTTTTATCTTTTAGTAGTTTGCACTCAGTAAATAGCTAAATACGTACGACACCACCTTTTGAACGATGACCTGCGCTGGCGAATCGTCTGACTTAGATTTTAGGCTCAGATTTTAGATTTCAGATCACCGACCGACAACTTTTTTTGAAATAGGTGTAGACCTGTTTTCAAATCGGTTCGTTAGTTTTCTTGCTCCATTTCAAAATTGAACAAGCGTGGAACAGCTGATGTTAAGTGTCAAAATGATGTGTAGTAACATCATTTAAAAGCCTCTCACGTCCATCGAGTTCCTTAGGGCTGGTAAACTTATTACCTCAACAAAAACAAGGATCCTCTCACGCTGAAGTAGGATATTGTTTGCCCTGCTGTGCTCCAATCTCGACTAAATCTGATCTTGTTATTTACATGGCATGGTATAAAATGCCCAAGAACTGTTCCTAACATCACACAGACCTGAAGATATCAGTAGCCTCATTGTGTTTGACCTCTGGTATATTCTACGGCCAAGATGAATTCTGTTCTTGTTGCATTGTGTTTGTTCGTCGTGGTTGTTGCAGCCGAGACAGGAATTAGAGAGCGTCGATTGTTCTTTATCAAGGTCAGTATCTAACAACTTTAATATCATTTAATTGATAGTGCATATTATAAGCAAAAAGGTCCGATCCATCGATGCGTCTGTTTTGTCTTTTATCAGCGTTGCTCTTCCGAGAACGATTGTGGACCCAACAGATGCTGTCTGTTCAATAGATACTGTGCACCAAAACTCCGCTTCAAGTACGCACCTTGCCATCTATCTGTAAGTAAAAAGAATATATACTAAATAACTCTAGCTAGTGTCAAAAATATAGACGTCAAGACTTACTAAAGATTCTCTGGAATCTAGCTTTGGTATTTTCAGAAAATATGTACATGGTTGCAGCTCTTTTCGGGCTTTTGTTTTAGTTTTTGTTTCTCGTTAGTAACATAACATCACTCACCTGTTCGGGAGTGAAGCTAACTTTCTTCAACCTTCTTCAAGCGTCCTCAAGTTTAACATAAATGTTTTAAAATTCAAACTGAAAATTCAAAATGTGCTCACTGCTCTGTCGCCATTCCTTAACGAAAACAACCCATCCATTTCTGCGCTCATTGATTGCGCGTTTTTTCCGCGCAGTAAGACAGCATTATCTTTATGTCAAAATTCGACTGTTTTTAGGGAATTACTCAGTGTGGATGCAGAGACGGCCTTGAATGTCGCGTCACCAAGGAATTCAACATCCTCGGACAGAGGGTTCAGTTGCGTCAGTGTATGGAAGCTGGACGAGAACTTGAGGTAGAAAAGCTTGAAGACGAAGACGTGAAGGAGATGAGCGAATCCAGGCAGAAGAGATTCTTATTAGATGTAGGTTTTTCCAGTAAAGACTTTAGATTTGTTATCGTATAAGGTACCCCGGTACCATTACTGCAAGGAATGAACGGCATCGCTTGTCACTGGCCAATCACAGCGTGAGAGGACATTGCTCATCCAGTGAAAATGCTCTGGCAAGACACCAGCACGGTCACGGCACGGAACGTCCTTGCCGTGAGATTTTCGTAATCATAAAAATCTGCACTAATGTTTAAGTAACGTCGATTCCTTGTGTGTGAAGCAGTTCCTTGCTTTAGACTCTAAAGCCCCATTCACACCAACTAACCTTGTTTGGTTATTAGTTCTTCTATTCTACGTACTTCATCGTTTGCCTGCCATCTTTATACAGGGTTAAAACTACCTCCCAAAAGTAGTTTAGTTAAACAAGGTTTCAAACTTGTTTAGTTGGGCATGCACACTGTTTGAAGGGCCACTAGTTTAACTAAACAACTTTTAAACATGTTTAAAGGCCCAGTGTGAATGGGGTATAAGCCTGTTGATCAATGTCCTAAGAGATCCCATATAGTTTTCTTAAACTGACGTCTCTGCGTAGTGTTCACTGAATGTTGAATAAGGGGAGGGAATAGAAAAGTAAGGTGCTTTATAATTTGCCCGTTTATCTTTTTATAACAGAGATGTAGCTCAGAAAGCGAATGTGGGGATAACAGGTGCTGCTTGTTCAATAAATTCTGCGCCAAGAAGATCCCAGAAGGAATGACATGCTATCTGACGGTCAGTAAGACAGACAGACAGACGGATAGACACATGCACGATATACATACAGCAGACGGACGTAAAGACGCACACCCAAACCCGCGTGGAGTATCCGATGTCGCTGGCAAAACACTACATGCAATAGACTAAACGACAAAGCGAGACACAGTTGCTAAAGCCTGGTTTTCAATAGCGACGTTAGAACCACTCCACGCGCTTAGGTCTTTTCTGTGATAGACAAGGTACATTGTGGTCTAACTTCGGTACAAACAGCACCATATAAGGCATGATGAACAATAGATGTTTGTATCGAAGATAGACCATAATGCACTATATTCGATCTCAGAAAAGGCCTATGGATGCGTATAGGGATGGCAAACATATTAATTTGTTACATCAGGCAGTGAAAACTTTTACATGTATACGTTTGAGTTAACGATTGCTTTTGCGCCTTAAGTGAAAACCAGGTTGCTAACAGTACCGGCTTTGCCAAATGCACCAGTATCACATCGATCAGGCTTAGGTTTTCAATCAATCAACTGAACATGACTTTTTATTTAATTTCCAGAACAAACACAAGTGTGGATGTCAAGACGGTCTAGTGTGTAAAGTCACCACCACCATTACCATCCCTATCATTGGCTCAAAAATACCCATCAGGCAGTGCGTACGTGAATAAATTAAAGTCATTGGCTCAAACGACGACTCATCGTAAACCCCAAATAAAGAAAGAAATGAGATATTCATTCTTCCTTTTACTCTTTAGATATCTATGTTTGAACCTTGTAAGCTTGTGCATGAAATACAAATAAACTATTCATGAGCATTCAGAAATTTGTCAAAAGTATAAACTGGGTCAGAAAGAATCTAAGAAATCTGAGAAACAGTATGCTAGTCTGTTTAACATGGAACATTCCTCCCTTCTTTCTTTCCCTCTTTCCTTCCTAGTTCCTCCCTTCTCAAGTACCTTAAGGCCAGGCTAGGAAGTCCAGATCGACTAAATGATTTATTTACCCTAGATTAAAAAAAAAACAAAAGCTACCAAGCTTAGCAGGTAAACAGATATTGGTTTTCTAGCCAACCTTAACTTATCATAACGACAGTAGTTGGGTGGTCACGTGACAAGTATAGAAGAAAAATCGTTTTTCTTAAATGGGGCCATGAGTTTTATTAACCAGTTAAAAGCTATGCTTTTAAATTTATTGTCGTGATGCTTCAACAAAGAAAAAGAAAAGAAAAGAAAAGAAAAAGGGCGGGGGCACGCTTAGACATTATGTATATAATGGATGACAAGGGAGATATTTAAAAATATCAAGATGTAACATTTGGTCACGTGACCCATTTAGACAGATATCTCCTTAAAGAAACTTGAAACTCTAAGCGTACAATTATGAAGTGGCATATTAAAACTTACTTTATTTATTAGTTTGGTCAGATCAGTACAACTCGTGGCCCCATTTACGAAAAACCATGTTCGTACTATAATTATCATAACTGGTCACGTGACCACCGAAACTCTAAAGTCATGACTTAAGGTCGATCAGTAGATGGCTATCTGTTCATTGATCAAGTTTGGTAAATTTCTGTTTAGTCATTTACTCGTAATAAAAAATAAGTGTATTTTGTAGATTTTGGCCTTAAGCCTGGCCTTAACATACTTGAGTTCTTTTCTTCCTTGCTTGCTTGCTTGCTTGCTTGCTTCCTTCCTTCCTTCCTTCCTTCCCTCCCTCCCTCCCTCCCTCCCTTCGCACCGTCCTATCTCTTTCTTTGATTTGTACCTGTAATCTCTTCTTATTTTTCCTTATTGCGGGCTTATTATCATTTATCAGGCTATGAATTGATCAACTTCAGCTGAAAATTCAGTACTGTCAATTCTTAGCACAACCGGATCCAAACTGAATAAGTCTTTATTATAAAACAGTGATAAGAATTTTTGGATTGTTTTTCGGGAAAAAGAATAACCCAAATACAGTACTATCGATTTTTAGGGCCCATTTTCATGAACAAACAACGCTACTTCCAGGGTTGACTCTTGCTTTTAGTGTCCCCTGAGAAAAGACTTGTCCCTGGCAAATAGCGGTAGCGTCATCCTACTTTCTTAATCGTTTCCCGACTAGAACGTGCTGTATAAAAGGCCTTATGAAAGCGAAAAATCTTTCATAGCTGACTGAGCAAATAAGCGTTACTTTGATTTATACTGAAAAAACTTTTGTTTTCATGTTTGATACTTGTCTTTAAGTTATATTACATAATGCCACTTCATATACTTCAAACAACGCTGAATCGACAAAACGTTTACCCTGCTGTTAGCCCTTGAAAGCTCCTTGAAGCCATTACCTGGATCACATATCGTTTCAAATGTTATAAAAGGATTGCTGTTACACGAAGTAAGACACACTCAGAAAAGCACCTTCTACGTTTTGGTGAGACGGGAACACAATCCTTTGGCTCCAACATGAAGACTCTGATTTTAGCACTGGCTGTTGCTGTTGTAGCTGTTTGTGGTGAACCATTGGAAAAGCGATTCTTGATCGATGTAAGTTCAAATTTCTCGCCATAGACTCAATTCAGTTTTTGTTCATCGAAGTTTTTTAAAAAAATTATGTTCTTCTCTCACCCAGCGTTGCAAATCTGAGTCAGATTGCGGTGCAAACAAATGTTGCTTGTTCAACAAGATCTGTTCACCCAAGCTTCCAAAATACTCTACTTGTCACCTGACGGTAAGTCGAGTGATTTTTCAGCTTTTGCCTCAAGAACTGACGCAGTTGACTTTAACAGCGAAGCTCTTCTAAAGCTGCTCTCAAAAACATAAATATAGGTTCCTGCATGGCCCCAGTGTTTGCCCATCTAAGATTTGGTAAAAGATTCACCCGAAATTTTATGCCTTTCTTACTAAGAATTTCAACATTTTCTTCACCACTTGGCAGGGTGTCACCCAGTGTGGTTGCGCTGATGGCCTCGAATGTCGTGTCACCAAGGAGTTCTCAGTTTTAGGTCAGAAGATTCAACTTCGTCAGTGTATGGAGACTGGTCTGGAAACACCTGTAGAGAAACTCGCAAATGAGGAAGAAGATGAAGCAGCTAATGGCAGAGAAAGAAGATTTTTGATTGCTGTAAGTGAAATTTATTTACTGACAGGTTGGTAGCAATGATTCCGTTATAGGCTGTTTTCTATATTTTTATTGAGAGCTATAAACCATCAATTTTACTTCTAAAAGGGGATAAATTAAATTGGATTAAAAAACTCATGAATAATTAATGAGCAAAACACAATAGAAATCATTGACCATGAAGGAGTTTTTATATCTGATAAAACACTGCTCCTCATTTTTTTATAAATACTACATAATCTTTAATGTTAGAAACCGATTCAGTCATTATTTGTATGTGTGTAAAGGGGGGGGGGGGAGTCTAGGGGTGGAGCAGCAGGGGGGGATGTTGTTGACGGTCTTAAGTTTAACTTTTCATATATATAGATACGAGGTGGGAAGATCTTTCTGCCGGGAGGCTCTGATTAACAAATAAGCATCATGCGTTTTCAATTTCTTGCCACCCAAGCTAGTCTCCTCCCCAAGAGCTAATAAATGGTTCTTCAAAAGCTAAATGATATGTTTTTCTTTTAACGATGAAAAAAATGCACAACCGAGGCAGATTGTGGAGCCAATAAGTGTTGTCTACTGAGTAAGATTTGTGCTCCCAAACTACCTGAAGGCTCAACGTGCTTCCTCACGGTAAGTCAAACTTACCAGTAAACGAGTTGTTGAATTAGCTTGAAGCTTGCACAAGGAGGTAGAGAACTAATCACGCGGATTTTTTGTTTCCATAGCAACATCACAAGTGTGGTTGTGTTGATGGTACTGAATGCCGCGTCACTACTACCATTACGATTCCTCTGGTTGGCACAAAAATCCCCATCAGGCAGTGCGTGAAGATTTAAGAAATTGCATTAAGGTTCTTTTTCATTTCCGATTTATCGATATTTGTGCTGTGATAGGATTCACCTTGGTAGGCAGTCAATAAATTCGTACATCAGAAAACTGAAAAGTCTGGATTTTGTAGTCCTTATCAATTATTAACTTTTTGGATTCTTAAATATTGATGTAAAGCGTCATCGATGTAAATACGCGCTTTGCATTCTGGTTCTGGGAGCTAGGTTAGCATTTAGCTAGCTCACACTGAAAATGTGACATTGGAAATACTATTACATAAGTCTTTCAATATATTTGCATCATTTATGCTTTTTTGAAAGATTACGTTTTTTCCTTCACGCAAACGGTAAACTCGTCATGTTTTCTACATGTTTTCTACATATTTCTTTCGCCACGTAAACATTTTCCTTCAAAAGACAAATGTTCTTGAGTTTGTCTTCTACTTGGACATTTTTTCCATTCTGGTTTGGCGTTTTCCGTAACGAGAGCTCGCATTCGCATTCGCATAGAGGGGCGGTTTATCATCAAAACACCTGTTCAAGACTTTGATGATTGTTCCTATTTCTTCCTTTTACTTCTGTCTTGCGCCTCGCCTAAAATGCGAAACAAAACTATGAAATACAGAATAAAATGAAAGGATAGTGGTAAAGACTTTTCTCAAGGTTGCGCGCGCATTCTCAAATGCTCCTTCCCAGAGTTTCCCACATCAATGCTTTAGGATTTGCGCGCGCCAGCGAGTTTAGGGGACAAAAATATTGAAAACTGATCGTAGTTTTGAGGAATTTCGTGTACTCTGTCTAAACAAGAATAGGAAAAGTTCTGTTATTTAGATATCCTATTTGATAAATCCATTTACATCCTTCTTTTGCATTTAATCCACTTTTGACAAAACTGCTGTTTGTTTTCTGTTCAAGTCTCCTTCATATACTTTGTTTCCTGTTAAATAAGTCTCCTTCATATCTTTTGCTACTAGCCAGACCCTGACCTCGTTTGCATGCGCTAGTTGCTCTTTGCCGCGTATGCGCGCAACCCACAATGCTTAGGGAAACAAAACACAGGAAGCCCAAAATTAAAGTACAGTAATAATGGCGGCATGCATTGCAAAGAATCAGCTAAGAGTAAGACTATCGAAATAACTCTTCCAGATTAGTCTTTAAAGCATGAAAAGTCTTATTTGCAAGTCAACATAGTTCTCATCTAAAGATGCGCTGCTTAATTAACACTTATTTCAGGTAAGTTAAGTAATTTTTGGGAAAAAGTAAGCCGTGATTTTAGCTCTGATTTCCAACCCGCATGTTGTAAAAATGGTTTCAAACCTTGTTTCATCCGATATCAAAATAGCGAGAAGTGGGTGCGTTTTTTTAAACCAACTTTAAGGTGTTTGGATAGAGGATGAAACACTCTTTCAAGTGTTTGATCTAGCTTCTCAAACCATGAATAATTCTAGGAGAAAATCAAAGCGAGAGGTGGCCAAATGTTATGTTAATTAAGATCACATAACCAAACCACTGTCACGGTAGTGGGTTTTTTTTTGTTTTCTATTCATTAGTTAGCCATGAGTTTGGGAATGATTGAAATGCATTTTGACAGTATGAGTATGTATATATCCAAAGCTTCTATCTTATGGTCTTTTGTTCATGTCACTTGTAGTGGTCTCTATTGATCTCTATATCAATGGCTGGTGTATGGCATACTCACTGATCATGTGACCCAGTCATGTGACTCTAAGGCATGGTGTGTTATTATTCCCAACTATTAAACTCAAGGTAATAATTATTTATTTATATCCATGTTTTGGTAATAGAGTGATGGTACTTAAACCATGAAATATTTATTAGTCTTTGAGAGGTTAATAGGCATTCCATTGTTTTCTTTTGTGTATATTTTTCTATTAGACCTTAACTATTAGTTTCTGTCTTATGGGTTAAATTCAAATTCCCAATGCTTAAGGCCTAGCCTACCACAGTTATTGTCTACTTCTAAGTACCACCTTATGGAGGTCAGGCCATGCCGATAACCACCTCTCATAGAATATAAATTGTTTTGTCCACAAGCCCTGTATACCACGCCCCTGAAATACAAATCTTATTGCTGAGGCAGCATCCCTTCTAGGTCATGCTTCATCCATTCATAAAACATACAATAGGTATTATACTTGTAACAATATGCCACAGCTGTTGTAGGCTAGACATTTTGGTAATGACAAAAACTGCAGTAGTATTAGAGATGGGATTTCATACCAGTAATGCTGGAGATGAAAATAGAAGTAATGATAACCATATTAGCACAAGTTATATATATATTTATTAATGTTTAATACATTTTGTAAATGTAAGCATTGAACACTGATACTAGAGTGATTGCAATAAACCTGTGAAATAGTTATTAATTTAATAGAGGTTGGTAGACACTGATTCCATTGTTTTCTTTTGTTGGGATTTGACTATTAGTCATTGATTATTAGATTTTGTTTCATGGGTTGGTTGCTATCACTCTACTAAGGAGAGCAAAAAGAAAAGCTATACATAATTAGTAGAAACCCACTGTAAAACCCCATGTAATCTGATTGGATCCTGTACTCACTAACTATTCAAGTGATAGATAGTGAGTAGCGAAAAAGCCTGCATTTTGTGCTGAGAAAAATTAAAATCAATAAATATTGGTATGAATTCAAAGGTAGTATGCTAGTGGGTTTCTACTAAAACAATTAGACTACTTGTTCTCATTTTCTATGAGTCAAATAGTCAACTTGGCGCTAAGCACCTCGTTGACTATCTGTTGACTCATAGCAGACCCAAGCTCTAATTGTTAATTATTATAGTTGATATCATAACTCTATGTATCAAATAGAGGATATCCAGGTGAATTTAACTCCTAAAATGATAGCAGCGGTAGAAATAGTACATGCAGTTGCTCATTCTAAAGTACAATGTTATAAGGGTAATCTTTATCAATTTCCCAATCTGATGATCCAGCATTAGGAACAGAAATAGTACACATTGATATCATTTGTATATCATCAGTGCGCACTAAATCTAAGCTATAACATTCATTTGTATAGTCTCCATCAACTTCTCTTCCCTATTATTCACTGTGACTACAACAGTAGCAGTATTAACAGTGCCAACAGCTACATTAGTAGGAGCGCGAAACGTTACACTGAAGTACCCCATACGCCCTCTTCTGATTCTTCTACTCGCTCTGCGTATTGGTTGCACAAATCTCTTTTTGTCTCTGACCTTGATAACCAGTTTCTTGTCTGTATTAGCGGCGTTATAAAGCCGAAACACGCTCGTAGACGTCGATCCTCTGCGAATGGTGTTCTCTGTCTTACAGAAGAATAACCCAAGAAGGACTGACTTTGGCTCGAGGATGTGATGAGAAATGCGTTCGAAAGGGTTGCCATACATTGTAATGCCTTTGATCTTTAGCTTGAAGGGTCGGGAGGGTGGCGCAAATGTTGCTGTGTAACGATTTCCCTGAGTGTCATTTGATGTAAGGTTGAGGTCCCGGATGTGTTCATTATCTTTTGTAATGAGCTCTAACGTTACGGTTTGTCTGTCAATCTTGTCAGCTCCAAAAACGGTTATAACGAGTTTGCTTGACTTTCCTAAAAACGAACAAAATCGCATTTGTGAACGAAGTTTAGAAACCAACTTTCAGTGATTTTCTTTTGTAAAATAATTTCCTCGGTAGGGAGAATCCGTCCCAGAAAGGGCCCAAATGTTGCTAACTGTGATTTTGAACATTCTTAACTTGTATGAATACTCACCAATAACCGGATTTGAAGTGAAGACTTCGATTTTGGAACGAAGCCTCGTTATCGTGACGAGGAAGAAGTGGCTGAAATCGATGATGCCCTGACTGGTGGACTTGACATCAAATGTATATTTCCCGGCAGATGGAGGCATCTCTATGGACCATCTTCCTACCCTAGGGGTTGGGATCTCGTAAACCAAAGCCGTTGATAAGGCAACTTTCTGCGAGGATATCACAATACCTTTTGAGAAGACAATGTGAAGATTCTACCGGTCAAATGATGATATTTAGATTTACTGAAGTAAGCAAATCGGTTAAATGGTTCTGGAACATATGCGAAAATAATGCATAAAATTCCTTGGTATCACTTGGTATCTCTTCTATCCTTTCGTCTCGTCTCCTCTCCTCTCGTCTCCTCTCCCATTCGCGATTTTTTGAGAGCTAATGCTGTAAGTTTTCATTTATTCTTCAACTAGAAACCTTAGCGGGCATGTCAGTGCCATTTGCTTACTTTCTTCGCTCAGTGACGTATTCAGCTTAATATACTTTTCAGGATTCAATAAGCGAAACTTCTGTCATGGGTAGAATCAATCAAAGCCCATTCTCCCTCTTTCATTTAACTAGATCCCTGATTTAAGTTACCTGTTGGGTCTTTTAGAATGACCCCCAGAATGTCATTCCTTGTATCCGATGCGAAGCATACCAGCATTGTTTCTACAGTCTCGTCAATCGGAAAGGTGTAAGATTTGTTACCAGCAGACCTTCGTTTTCTTTTGGGACTTATCTCACGCCCTGTTGTAATGATGTTAAAGCCAGGAAGACTCTTCCCGATGTAGTTACTCATTTGGATCATTTCCTGGGCATTTTTGAATCGCAGCACCCGACCAGACGTTGCCTCGGTGACTTTGGAAAAGTTATTATCGCCTCGCCTACACGGGCCACCTGATATGTTGATAAATGATAGTTATTAAATAATATTCATACAATATTGATTCTCTGGGGGATATGCGTCCACCAATTCGTCCAACCTCTAAAGTTTAATTTTCGTTTGACACACAACAGCTAAACGTGAATTTGTTTTGTAGCTTATATAACAAAAAGGCATTATTGGGCACTCAACAACATAATGGTATGAATTAGCAATTTTCTTTCTCTTAAGCTATTGGTTCTCTTCTCTCACTTTCTGATTGGCTCATTAACTTGCCCGCTTTTATTTATACCAACTCTTGCCCTTACTTTTAACTCTTTTACTCCGACGAAAGGGCGAAAGCTCGCTCAAAACGTCAGTGAAGTTAAGTATCTTTTTAACGGTGTTCCAGATTTCCTGATAATGGTTATTGTATTTCATTACACACCGATGCAGCCTATACTAGTTTACTCGCTAGTTTCCATTGACAAAAAACATTGTAGATTTTTGAATTGAAGCTTCTATTTCATTGCTTCGTTCCTTACCTGTTATAAAAAAATTAATGGTAATCTTAAGTTCCAAAGCGAAGTTGATAACACTATCCACAAGGTTATTATCTTTCGCTGAAGCGTCTGTAAAGACGTAAAGCGGTGATCCAGACTCTGGTGCTTCATCAAGTGCGTTCATGATACCAGTGAAGGTTAACTCTGGGCAATCTCCTCCACCCTTTGCTTTAAGGTTTTTAATATCAGCAACAAATGATGCATTCTGAGGACTATCTCTGGAAGTAACTGGACCCATTTCTAGAGAAAAGACGTACGAAAGACTGATTTTTATGAACAGTGAAATGTCTGTCTACTTGCCTGCCTAACTTTGTGACCACCAGCCCGCTGACTCGAGGACAGACCGATCGACTGTCTCAATAGACCTCGGTTTGGGAATCCCTTCTAAGCCCATGTAACTGTGAGCGGTCCGGATGAGCCGGTCCGTACTGAGAAAAAACTGGACCGGCTAACAACCAATCAGCGCGCGCGATTCACTTTCTCTCTTTATTATCTCTTTATTTAAGTGCCTAGTCGTTCTAGCACTTTCGCACTGATTGGGGGCACTATCACTCACACACACTACCACTACATTAACTGTTTTAACCATACGACTCTCAGCTCACATTTTTTTGGAGGGAGGAAAACCGGAGAACCCGGAGAAAAACCCACTAGGATTCCGGACTGGAAAAAACTTTATGTATGAACCTTAAAAAAATTGTATTCCCAAGAAGATGACACGTGGTCTGAAATGGGAAAATATTACAACCAAACCCAGGAGGTCTATTTCGGTTTGTGTAACGTTTTTTGGAACGCTTGTGTTGTAATCATTGGCGAAGGCCTCGGGAAACTCTGAAATCCCATCCATAATTACATGGCAAGATCACTTTACATGAATGGGATCAATGACCTTTAGAGAGGAGGGGATCCTGATGTTTGCATAAAACTGGTGACCTTGATTTCCCAGACAATTTCTTATCTTCACGAAACTTTATCTCAATCAACAACTATTAATAGAGAGCAGAAAAAGATCGCTCTGTAAAACACCTACAAACAGACTCACTTAATCGATAATGAGATTTTTGTTTGGTTATTTTGTAGTTTTATTGTTGTTGTAGTGATGGTAATGGTGGTGGTAAGGGGTGGTTGTTGTGGTGTTGTATTAGTGGACAAAACGTTTTATTCTACCCACCAGGATCTCCAAAGGGAGAAAGAATGTAGTCCACCGGGTGGTTCCTCTGCATCTTAATAACGGCTATCGCAATCTGTTTTGCAGCATCTATCTCGTCAGCCATACTCCCGGTCGTATCGATAGCAAACGCTAGAGTAACTCCTCCATTTAGAGCAAAAAAGTCCTTGAACATTGAAGATGGTAATGAAGTTTTTAAATCTCTAACGAATGCCAAACCAGCGCTTGTAGTTGCTGCTCTTTTACGCCGCTTAGAGCTGCTGGAATTGGTCGTCTTCTCGATCAAGGAGAAAGCTCTACCGAGTTGGTGACGGGCAAAATGGTACATTTTTTTCTTGACAGCTTCTTGAATTGAGGTTTTAATCAATCTAAGTTTTTGCTGTGAATTTCTGGATCCTTTTTGGGACGTTTTTGCCTCTGCGATGCCTCGTTCGATCTCGTTTATAGCTTGAAGGAATTTGTTCGAGTAAGTGTTTGTACTCGACGATAAAGAAGACCCACTCTTAGCTCGTCTGTCGAAGTTCGATGGCATGGGGTTGATACCGGAGTGCTTCATGATCGTTTCCCGGGCGTAATCCATGGTCGAGAAAAGATCTAAGGAAGCTACAACATCGATAGGAATCACCACTAAAACTCCCAGAACAACTACGAACCTTTGAAGTGACATTTTAGTAAAAGTTACACTTCTTGTATATCAAGAACTAGTCGAGTGGATGCCACTAGATGGTATCGTATTACTCTTGGTCGTATTTATGTGTTAGTCGATATTCAATAAGAAAGGGAGGTGGCCTATCATGATTTGGCATAAGCCAGAGTAATTATTCATATTCCTAAATCAACACGTACATGCAGGATGAACTTACTTTAGTCGACCTCTGCAGGAGTTATCCGGCAAACAAGCCAGGCGAGCGATATTTTTGAAAAAGGTCGATTTTGCATTCGCGGGGTAGCAAGTTCTCAACCATGTTTATGCGCCTCGAGAAAGTTTCCATGCAACTATGTAAACTACTCATCAAATGTCTCCCCAATCTTTCCTTCCCATCTTTCTTTCCATCCTTCCATTCAATCTTTCTTCCTTTCTTTTTGGTTTGCTTTCTACCTCCTCTGCCCTTCCATTCCCACGTCATTCGTTTCTTCCTTCTAACTTTCTCTTTTTAATGTGTTTTCCTTTTGGTTTGCTTTATCGAAGGTAGTCACACAAATAATCTCTTGAATCAAATAAAATTTTATTAGATTTTTCCATCATTTTAACAAGGAAATCACAAAAGATAAAACGAGTGGATTTACTCTCTGTCTGAATATAAAAAAATGAATGAGAAAAAATTTCAAACTTCGCCTCAAAAATTCAAAACTCATTCTATTCCAGGGTAAATCATGCAGAGATCTTATATGTAAGCATGGGTGCTTCTAAGAATTGAACTTGTTCTCCCCTTTGAATCGAAGTGCTTAATTTGAAAACTATACAGCACGGAATGGAACTGTATCACAAATAGGATGCCATTTCTAACTGATCAAGAATTTAGGGTCATCAGGACAGGTAGGAAAACCTTACTGTGCATGCCCATCCGCAAGCCACATTATCGCGGGCTATTATATAAGGAAGGCATTTGGCCTTGGAATCGGATGAAAAACACTCAATTGGTTTACCTTGGTGGTCGCGGAAGATATCTGTTTTATGGTCATTGAAAGAAGTTTTGATATCTTACATCTCTTGAAAATTATAGGTTTGTGCAATTATTATTTTCTAAGTTAGGATGGAAAGAATTAGGGTTGGGTGCTAGTCCTGGGTAGTGGTGTAGATTGCGGTCAGTAATGGTCAGTACGTTTTTCCGACCTGTCGGTTCTCAGAAAAATCAGCGTGACTTAGCATCATCTACTAGCTTTCCCAATATTCACTGGATTAATTCATCCCGTACAAGAGTCCTTTGAATTGCTTGTGATCAAATATGACCCAAACATTATTCTACGTGATCGGTTTTTTCCACGTTCATCATTTGACATCATCAAGTGAATATCTAATCACAATTTTTTCTTCGCGGGCACTTAGAAAAGACTGTTTTCATAAGGTTGAACTCGCTTAAATCAAAAATCATGACATGCAAACCAGAAATTGAATCGTACATGTATGATTCTTCCACTCTTTATTCAGCCACGAGAAGCTGCACAGGCAGCGACACCCTCTCAGCCCCATTATTGACAGAAAGAGAAACCAAAGCAGTATCTTTTGCACCAACGGTAGCGCTCATTGGGGTCGTGAATTCCACCCTAAAAAACGCTCTCCGTCCTCTTCTCAGTGTGCGCTTTTTTCTTCTTGGGACAGCAGCGAATCCTAGGGTATCTTTCACTTCTATGTTAACTACTTTATTTACCCTTGCTGCGTTAAAGAGTCGAAAGGTAACAGTCGATACCTCTCCTCGTTTCATGGTGAATTCGTCTGCAGAATACAAGATTCTGAGTTGGATGGACTTGGGTTCTTCGACACCACGCGAGATTCGCTCAAATGGATTCCCACTCTTTGTGGTACCTTTGATTTTAAGTTTGAAGGGTCGGGAGGGCGGGACGAAGGTTGCGGTGAAGCGGACGTCATCACTGTCAGGCCTTAGTGTAATGTCCCGGATGTGGCTTCCATGTTTTGTGATCAGCTCTAACATGACTGTGCCTTTTCGGATTTTGTCTGCCCCAGATAACATTATGACCACTTTGATCTGTTGTCCTGCATGTTAAAAGAAATTTCCAGAAGTCTGTTAGGACTAATCAAATAAAGGAAGAAATGGGAACCGAAAAAAGAGGAAAAAGAATAACAGACTTGCACATATAAAGACCTGTCTCCCTTCAGGATTCTGCTGTCTCAGTCAGTCACACAGGAAATCGAAATTCGTTACATTTGGTTAAAAGTGCTTGCTTTTTAATTCGAAGACATTCTACTCACCTATAAGAGGATCTGTTGCTGGTACTTCATAAGGTTTTCTCCTCGATAGCAAGAGAAAGAAGTGTTTGAAGTCAATATTTTTGTCACCATTCGACCTAACAAAGTAACTGTGCAGACCAGCTGTGGCAGGGATGACTAGAGTCCAGGTCCCTGCTCTTGGACTCGTGATGTCGTAGAGGGAAACTTTGGACATGGAGACTTTCCCGGATGTTGTTTTGACTCCTGCAAAATAAATAGCATTTTTATGTTCCAAGTTTATACATAGTTAAGCAATATTTTCAACTTACTTTATGATGCAGTTTTAAAATCTACCTAACGCATCGTTTTGGGCCACAAGTTGTCGTTATTCATAGTTCGTCATTTATTTTACATCGCTGAGAATCGCCCTCTAGTCAGTGGCTCCTGTTTAAGCTGCCGACGCCATTTTTGGATTCCAGGTAAAAGTTGATTTGTGTGGATTGAGGAAACCCGGAGAACCCGTTGAGAAAACTCTCGATGCAAAGGAGAAAAATAACAGGCACCCGAACTTACATGTGATACTGGGTCCGTGTATTGAACCGAAGACCACACCGCATATCTTTCTCAAGTTCAGTGATTTTAAGTTAAAGGTGCATCTCAGGGACTGTTCATTTTTTATGGGCGTTGGGTTGGGGGGGGGGGGGTGGCAGTTGGGTTACAGGAATTTGTCAGTGAATATTCACGACCACCCTTCTCCGTTTAGATATTTTTTACCTGACTTCCCCCTATAAAAATGTTTTTTGGCATGCAACCCCCAATATGACGAAATTATTGTCCGACCCTACTTGGCCCCAAATTTTGGGTCCCCCCCCCCCCACATGACTGAAATTATCCGTGATCTTAATCATTTTAATCGCGGGATAGATATTTAAGATTCCCTTAACAAGAAAGTGCAGTAAATTACCTCGAGGATCTAGAAGTGATATCAACGGTCCCTGCTCTGATTCATCTGTTGTAATAGAGACGAACATAGTTTTGACAGAATCGTCAACTTTAATACTGTACCGGTTACTTCCAATACTCCGCTTCCTGCGCGATGATCCACCGGAACCGGATGTTATGGTGCTGGACTCACCAAGGCCACTTCCGGTTAGACTTTTTAGAAGGCCAAGCTCGCTACTGTCACTCAGACGTAATACTTGACCTGATGTGGCTTCAGCTATCTTTGAAAAGGGGTTGCCCACTATTGATTTGCCACATAAACTTCCTATAAGGGAAATAATTGGTAATAATATTATTAATGGAGATTGTATGGTTCCTATTTTATGTCTGTGGCAGTGCCGGGATCTTGTCTGTCATCAAACCACGGTTTTTGTGCTTTGCTTTTGTTATTTATTTGTTTTTACATAACCCATAACAATGAAAGCTTGGTAATGGTGAATTCTGTACTTACTATCTGTGAGACTTCTTTGCGCACAGTTCGGAACTAGTTAAAAAGGCCCCATCCTTTATCTGAGCCGGCATCCTTTTTTGTTTTAAAAAGAAGCCACTGTTTGACACTATCAGTAAAGGCTGGTAAAATTTGAGCAGCGGTCATTCGCGATCATATGTGAACACTTCTCAGCGATCCAGCGATCGTTAGGGATATAGCGATTACATGTGAACATGGTAGCGTTACTCAGCGACCGTCAGTATCATAGGGTTGAGTGATTTGGACGACCCGGCGATCGTCAGCGATCATATGAAAGGGGTCACACCACACAACAATTGAGCCAGCCCCACCGCATTAACGTAGGAGTCTGCTTGACATGCAAACACACGAATCTACTTTTTACAGGGAACTACAAACCAGGCATCCCGTGAAAACAGAGAATTACAACTATTTGCCAGCGAATATTTCTTTTATACCTGTTGTGTAAAAGTTGATTACTATGTCATCATATTTTGCCATGGTTATAACGTCATCGATATTTCTTGTGTCGGCATCTTTAGCTGAGGCATCAGTAAATACGTACAGCGGTGATCCTGGGTCAGGTCCCTCGTAAATTGCATCTAAGATTCCCTTCATGGTGAGTTCAGGACAATCCCCTCCTCCTGTAGCTCTGAGTCCGTTTATGGCTTTTACGAATGCTGCGGCATTTGAACTTTCTTCGAAGACAACTTCTCCTGTTTCTGTTTTGAAGTGTGCAATAGCATTAAAAATGAACTGATGATACTAAATTTGAACAAACCAAGACTCTTCTCGCAGGGAACCCATCACCCATGTGACAAGATTCTCAGTCTTGATTCTACATAAGGTGAACGTTTCTCAGTTTGAGTGCTGCGTCTTTAAGTCATAAGATTTATCGTTGTCATCTGCTAATGACTGTGTAGCCTGCAAGTGTGCACGCGTTTACTTGTCTCTCCCACCTGCGGGTAGTTAATGTTATGAGTCTTCCTGAATGCGTTGAAACAAATCTTGGTTGCCAAATTAGATAACGTCTGCATGGATGACACCCAAAGGATTACTCATAGTTCAAAGTGGGTTTGGTATTTTATTACTGTAAAAATAGTCTGACTTGAAGGGTTCTGTTTTGGCTTGTCGACCACTTATGACAACATGTGACAAACTTTATAAGCGGAAGTTTAGCAAGAGAGTTTTGACTCACTCAAACTAGGATTTTCTCTCCATGATGCCATTATTGTTATCAACATAATTGATTCAAAGAAATTTCAGTACCTTTGCTATGGGGGATGTATTAGACTAGGCCTTTGAGACACGTGACCTGTAACAAACACGTGACTGGGTGGGCGGTGTATGAGTCACGTGAACCCCTAAATTGCCCGCATCAAGGACACCCCATATAGTGTACGTACTCTTTCATTTAATCGTTCAAACGATTAAAATTTTAAGGCGCCCAACCCGTACATTGTACTACGGAATCCTTTAGTGCAAACCGAGAATATAGAGTCCATGCAGATGAGATATTTTTTATTCTTTGAGGCCTTCTCTGCTCATTCATCTTGTTTTCCTTACCCTTTCGGGTTTGTTTCTCATTTCATTGCGATTTTGTCAATTGGAAAAAAAGATACTTGTTGCCCGGGCCGTGCAGTGTCAGAAAAATGTAAGAGTTTTAAAATTGTCCCGTGAGCCCAAAAAATCACATAAAACAAAAACGAAGCAAAAAATCTATTAAGATTCATGGTATATACTGTAACAATGATAACACTTACCGGGATCACTAAATGGCGATAGGATAAAGTTCACTGGATTTTCCCTTGGGTAGTTGACCACATCAATTGCAATACGCTTGGCTGTCTCTATCTCATCAGACATACTGCCAGTCGTATCGATAGCAAACATGAGAGTCACATCTCCCCTTACAGCCATGAATTTATCGAACTTATCATCTCCCATGGATCTTTTAAGCTCTTCAATAAAAGAAGATGCATCAGTTGTCGATGACCGTTTTCGCCTTGAAGTACGCCTGGAATTGTGGTCATTGATCATATACAACGCTTGTCCAAGACGCTGTCGAGCAAATTGGTACATGCGTTTGTCGACTGCAAGTGTGATTGTATTCTTAATGGTTGTGATTTTCTTTTCTGAATAGCGCACTCTTGGTCCGGCCACTCTCGCCTGAGCAACGCCCAATTCTATATCTGTTATGGCGTCATAAAACTTTTTGGAAGGTGTTGAGCGACTCGTGTATGTCTTAATCTCTTTAACAAAAGTTAGTGCGGATTTTTTTAGCTTTGGCTGCAACAGTTCCACTCTTCTTTCTGAGCCTCGGAAGTATTTCATCATGTTACGGCGAGCAATGTCTTCACTTGAGGAATCATTTCGGTAAGGTGTCTTGCTGGTTGGAAATAAAGTAGTTGAAACCGTTGTATTCCGATACTCGGTGTTATTTCGGAAAAAGGTCTTGTTGGTAGGAAAGATGCTGGTTGGAATTGCTGTACTCCATCCAGTACTCCAGTCGGTATTATTTCGGGCAAATGTCGTGGGAGGAGATGTGGTACTTGGAGTTGCAGTGTTATTAACTTTTTCTCCGCACTCTGGTATATAGTCAGAGAATGGAAAGAATCTCAATGGGGCGGATAGAGCGAGCCATAAAATGGTAGCAAGTGTCCGCAGCACCATCTTTGAGCACAAACTCAATTAGAGAGTGACAAACAAGAGAAGATACAAGCTTAAATAGCCAAAAAGGGGGCAACCTGTAATTGAAAACGTTTAACTCAATGCACGTGATGTTAACGAAACTGGAAGAGTTTAATTACTGCAATTGCATGTGCCCTAGGGCATTTGTTGGCTACCTATTTTTGGAAATTCGGAAATAAATCATGTTTGTTCAATTATTCCTTACTACTAAGACTGACGCTTTTGCGGTGACGAAAGAGACAACCCAGTTTTGGACCGCCAAGGAAGTGTCCTGAGAGATGATAATGACCATTTGCATGGAAGTTCAATCGTCAAGAAAATCGAAACTTATTAATGTACAACAATAGCAAACTCTGCTTACCTCTTGCAGCGTGGAATTACAACTAATAAATGTTTAGTTGTGACAGGAACAGGATGAGTAAAAGGAATCCTGTCAATGAGTTTTCGCTAAAGTCTCGCGCCGCTTGGTGACAGAGGCAAGTTATGAATAAACAAGGAAGTCTAGTACGTCCCTGTACGCGGGTTTCATTGATGTAAAAGTTGCTTCATCCGCGTAAATATAAAGATTTTATTAGATATTTTAACCAAGCTTTCGGCCATTTTGGCCATCATCAGGGTTATAAAGTGCAAGAGATTACACGTAGCCAACGGATAACTCTTATTATTATATCCACATCCACTGGATATGAGCAGGTTGCAGATTCCTACTGTGTGACATCAGCCTGCCAGAACGTCTGATCTTTGCGTCTACATTTTCTGCCTTTTGTCACTATTTGTTGCTTTTCGTTTTTCTTCAGTAGTAAGATTTCTTTACTGGATTTTCTTGGCAATCTTTCTTTGACAATTATTCACTCTGCCTACCCATTTACTAATTTGCACCGCAAATTTTTTCATTTTCATACGGCTTATAAATAGATTGCTTCATATGAACACTTGAATATTTTTTACCTGTCTGTACATGCATGATAGTGTAGCCTTTTCAAAGGAAATGTTCAATATTTTCCTGGACGACCCATCCTAGACATGAAAGGCCTGTAGCTTCACGTTCGGTATCACAACACTTTATCTAAAAGCCCTGGTTTGTTTAATGCCCGTTTCCATGGAAATGTTTCCTTCCTGCCTTCGTCAAGAAACAAGAAAGGACAAATTCGACTCAGAGCAATTGAAGGATCCCAGTTTTCGTTTTAGTAAGTGTTAATAGCGGCGTGGTATAGATTATAAAGATTGTAGGGTGCTTTTTGAAGCTTATAATCTCGGATTCGAGCCTCGTCAGGAACTCGAATTTTTTAGCTAGATTATAGGCTTGAAGAAGCACCTTTGAAGCTTTCTAGTTTTTGTTTTGTTGTTCAGTGTTTTATTAGCCAGCCAGTAGAATTTCATTTCCCAAAGTCCTTCCTCCATTCCTTCCTTCCTTTTTTTGTCAGACAAAAAGTTTCATTTTCATTCTTAGGAATAAGAATCGTTGTATTAAAGTCGAGACACTGCCAGCCACAAAAAAAAAAGGTGAGTTTCTAGGCTTTTGTAGGCGTTGATTTGATCTTTCGTGTAAAGACTCGTAGAGAACAGCAAGCTAGTAGGTCCCTATGTCAGGAAATTCCACATCAGGCCAAATTTCCATCGATTCCGAAAAAAAAATGATTCGGTTACATTGTAGGGATCAATATTACTGATAAATTCTAGCTTTTTTTCATAGTTTCTTCGCTCTTCGAGGCTTAAAGAATCCCGATATTTCGGAACTGGAGAAGGCACGCGTTCTGTCTCTTTGGTCGCCATTTTGTTTTTTACCTGCCTCCTGTCATGGCGGCGTAGTTACCGTTGCTATGGGGATCACGTGACGGTGCAAAGCCTCTATTTACGGAAGAGTGCAAACCATTAAGCTAGAAATGCTAGTGAGAGGCTGGCAAGCACGAGATAAGCGTAAGGATATAGCTGCTCAACAGCCGAAGCGTATACATAACACTATGGATGAACACTGAGTGTCAACCATTTCAGTTTCCTAGCAACGTCGGAAGTGAAGATCTTTCTTTAGTTTTGGATGATAGTGGAAATAAATTCCTTACTATGATTCCGGCTAAAATTTCCTCAAATATAGGATTGTGCGCTTTATTACGTCAGCGCTAGCGTACGGTCCATCGAGTTATGAGAGAGCGCGTTATATTGTAAAAGTATAATTTAGTAATTTAATTAAATATTGCATCCCGAGTAATAAAAAGCTTTTATTTAAACAAAAAGGAAGGTGCACTTAACATATGTTACAAAACAAACGTTAGTTAAGTGAATATGCGAAGGTAGTTGTTCAAAGCTTACAAGGTTATGCTGCTATAATGAGTTGTACTGGCTGTGAAATCCTCTCGGCGCCATTATTAACAGAAATAGTAACAACAGCGGTATTACTAGTGCCAACTTTAGCATTAGCAGGTGTTGTGAATGATACTCTAAAGAAGGCTGTCCGCCTCTTTCTAACTGTGCGAACATTTCTTTGAATTCTTGCGTATCCAAGTCGATCTTTGACTCGCACAGTAACCGCCTTATTCACGTTTGCAGCGTTGTAAAGGTGAAAAATAACTTTCGATGTCTTCCCTCTGATTAGAGTGAAATCGTTGCTGAATTGCCAAATTCTAAGTTGAATGGACTTGGGTTCAACGATGCTACGAGAGACTCGTTCGAAGGAGTGTCCGTTCTTTGTTGTACCTTTGAGTTTGAGCTTGAAGGGTCGGGAGGGTGGGGTGAAGGTTGCTATGTAGCGCACTCCTCTACTGTCAGGCGCTAATTGGACGTCCTGGATGTGTTTACCATACTTAGTGATCAGTTCTAATATCACTGTGCTCTTACGGACTTTATCGGCACCTGCTACTGTCAAAACTAGTTTGTTTGTTTGCCCTGAAATAAAAACAACAATAATTGTTTAATAATAATAATAACGCGCAAATTAACATGCTTATATGATCAACAAGCACTTTAGTTAGATTCAGTTGATAGATATGATAAGCTTAAACACCGTATGAATTGGTGGTTGTCATACGGTGTTTAAGCTTATCATATCTATCAACTGTTTTATTCAAGACACCGACGCAGTCTAGACTAGTTTTCACTAGTCTCTACTTAGTTAGATTCAGATGTGTATTATCATACTCTAAAGAAGTAAATTCATTTGTTTTCATAGTTTCCTTGCAATAAGCCAAGTTTGAGTGAAAACATGAAGTATAGAAGGTAAAATGGGAGGGAAAAGATTAAGATCACGTGATCATTTCCCGCCTTTTGCAATAGTAATTGATGTTGACCAACAAACGTAAAGAATGTGGCAGTGAAAGCCAAGGAAATCGTTTTTGAAAGGATAGGAAAATGACTTCAAAAAATAGGAAAAATGACACTTGTATTGTGTCTCAAAAGTTTAACGTTAGATTCATTCTTTGTAAAATTTACCAGTACAAATGAATTTACTTTATTGATAGAAAAAAGAGTCAGAAAAACGACATAGGTCTTTTCTGAGATAGCGAACATGGTGCATTGGGAACAGAACTCGCCTGAATGTCTTATCTACTGCAAGGATTATTTCCAGCGTCTCTTCCTGGAAAGTTGGTTCACTAATTTGGAAAAATGTCCATTAAATAGATGTTAACAACTTAAAACTCCGTACAAAAGATTGATCCAGTAGCTCTTAATTGATGAACGGACTTACTCCTTATTGAACTTTGCGTACTTTGGTCTTTAAACCTATTATGCAAAACGCAAGTCATTTGCATACGAGTTGTCTTACTATTTCTCCGAAGATAGAAGCCGTGGAGTCTATCGAAACGTCAGTTCATGCCCTTATGGACTTCAACTTGGATGATCTCATCTCACACGAAGACGTAACTCCCAGGTCCCAACCATTTTCTTCATAATGCATTGTGGTCTAGCTTCGGTACAAAAATCTATTGTTCATCATGCCTTTTTTGGTGTTGTTTGTACCGAAGCTAGAACACAATGCACCTTGTTTGTCTATCTCAGAAAAGGCCTATGCGTGGAATGATTCGAGTTGAATGCTCCAGTTTAATAACGCTTCTTTCTAAGGAGCTGACCCTCATTTGTCAATGCAACGATAAACGGACGAGAATTCTACAAACATCACTTCTCTAATCCTTGAATAAAACCCCAGAATACACTGAAAGAAACATTTCTTTTGATGATGGTTTTAACTCACCTATTAGTGGCTCTGATATTGGGATTTCAGAAGGAGTCTTCTTAGGTCTTCTTACTGTCCTTAGAAAGTAGTATTCAAAGTCGATGTTGGTGTCGCTGTTAGACTTGACAAAGTAATTATGCAGCCCAGCATTTGGAGGGATGACTAGGGTCCAGGTTCCTTCTTTGGGTCTCGTGATTTCGTAGATTGAAACTCTGGACATGGAGACTTTCCCGGATGTAATCGTGATTCCTGAAAACGAAAAGAACATTGGTTGCTAAAAACAAGGGGAAAAAAACCGAAATACAACTCGAAGGGAAATTTTTCGCATTCAGGCGAGAGTTAACATTTTTATGCATTTGTAAAATACAATAGCATACCGAAAAACTTTTTGTGGTCACTGGAAGCGAAAAGCATTCGCTTCGGGAACTCGACAGTTTCGCTATTTTGGTCATACGAACGAAGACTCGTCAAACATTTGTTCATTGAATTAGAAGATCCTAAAGCCTGGGCCACACGAGCGTCGTAATCATTACTACATCAGTGCGACATACGCAGACACTGCAGATTTTCTAAAACAGGTGCGCAAAACTGACAAAAAGCAATGCCCAATTGAGTCTGCGTATGTTGCTTATGATTATGATGTAAATCAGGTTTAATCTGACGGTATAGCATGTCATGTTATTAACGCATTGTCATAACTATGGTTCTATATTTCCAGGAACTCACCTTGAGGATCTGTTAGCGTGATTGATGGTCCCTGGTTTACACCGTCTGTGGTGATACAGATTGATACCTTCTCTATTGAGTCGTCAATCTTAATACCATATCTAGTAGCTGTAGAAGCTGCTCGCTTCTTGCGGTTCGAAATATTTGACCCAGAACTGATGATGTTAGATCCTCCAAGAACACTTCCTGTGAAGCCATTAAGATTTCGTAGTTCTGTATCACTGGCGAGACGTAACATTTGACCGGAAGTGGCCTCAGCGATTTGCATAAAGGGACTGTCCGTTGCACTTTTTCCACGACATAGACCTGAAATGCGAGTTTGGAAGATATAAAAGGTATGTTGCCTAATCTTCTTTAGATTTCAAAACGTTTACTACATATATTTCTTTGTGCGAGTCTGTTATGTATTGAAACTGCATGTGCCTTTGCCTCTGCCTTTGGTCCTCCGCCACTTTTTACGTGGAAATTTTCATTCACGCTAACTATTATAATGTTTTTATGTATGATAATGATAACTGCATTTAAATCAGAGAAATAGCAAGTGTTTATTTGCTTTGTACAATGTACTCGTGCAAATTGCTTCAGCAATTATTATATCAGTAGTTGCAAGTGAAAGTGTGTATATACGACATAATGACAGATATTATGGATGCCAGAGGTTGCGGAGATGTAAATGAGACAATAAGCATTGTATTGACCCGATAGCCTCACTTGTATGGTTTTTAAAATAAGAGAACATCCTCTTTTGGGTTCAAGTTCAATAACAGCTATTCGTATTGTTACTCGACAAGCTGCGCAGCTCGATTCGTTTTACTAAACTCTAAGCTAATCTCACCTGTTGTGAAAAAATTAATCGTAACGCCCAAATATTTTGCCAGTGATTTGACTTCTTCGATGTTTTCTGGTGTGGCATCTTTAGCTGAGGCATCGGTGAATACGTACAGCGGCGATCCCCAATCAGGTCCTTCGTACATGGCGTCTAAGATGCCCTTCATTGTGAGTTCAGGACAATCTCCTCCTCCGGTAGCTCTGAGTTTACTTATGGCGTCCACGAAGAGCGCGCCTTCGGTAGTTTCTTTGAAGTTAACTGGTCCAGTTGCTTTGGGAAAAGAAAAGGAAAAAAAAAGACGACATTAAAGTTTGTAAGTATTTTGCGCAAGTAATTATTATTGCACTAGCCCTGATGATGGACGACATACTCCGAAAGCTTGGCTCCTATTAAACGAAATTTAACGTGGCTGAAAGGCCCTCAAATGTCTTAATAGACGATGAAAATGTTTAATATTTTTATGCAAAAGAAAGAAAACATTAACCGACATTTTTTATAGGTTTTTTCAATACCCTATACGAAAATCTTACTGAAGGTCCCCTTTAGAAGTTCTTATTGGTTTTCAACGACAAATAAATCACAATTACAGCAGCATTCTTTGTGGTAACAGCAAAAGGAAACCATAAGTACCATTAACATAGCCGTGATGACGGAAGGTTCAAACGAAGAAGAAATAGAAAGTATGGTGACTAGACTGTGTTACTGGCCCTAGGGGGTGGGGGCTATATAGTAACTGTCTGCATCAGGGTTATCTCTAATAATTAGATTACTATCTGAGTGACATTTGAGGTCACAAGTTAATCGATCACTCAGGTATGTCTTTCGCCTTAACAAATCGCCGGATTTTCGTGACCTTTGGATTACGAAATCTGAAAATCTTAAGTCACGTCGTGATGCTAAAAAATTAAGAAATAATAAACTCACATGGATCGCTGAACGGGGATAAGATGTAATTCACTGGATTTTCTCGTGGGTAGTTGATGACATCCACTGCTATGCGCTTGGCTGTCTCTATCTCATCAGACATACTGCCAGTCGTATCGATAGCAAACATAAGAGTCACATCTCCCATCACAGCCATGAATTTGTCAAACTGAGCAGAGCCCAATGTTTGCTTCAAATCATTGATAAAAGCAGAGGCTTGGTTCTGTGTTGATCGTCTTGATCTGGATGTACGGGTAGAGTTATGTTCTTTAATGAGGAATAACGTTTCTCCAAGCTTATGGCGAGCGTACTGGAACAACCTTGTCTTAACTGCAAGTTCGATAGTCCTCTTCATCTTCCGAAGCTTTGAGGCCGAGTACCGTAACCTATTCTGAGCTGCCTTAGCGTGAGCTACTCCACGTTCAATACTCGTTAGAGCCTCCAAGAACGCATTGGACGGAGTACTTCGAGGTCTGTACGTTTTTGTCTGTTTTACAAACACCAGCTTGGTGGTCGTTTTCATCTTGGGTTTGACTCTCTTCGTGCTTCTTCTTCGTCTTCTTGCAGTTCCCCAGCCTTTGTTCTTCCTTGTCTTCACTTTAGTAATTACAGGGACTTTGACGGTTTTTAAGTCTGGCTTCAATATCTGAACCGTCCGTTGTGTACCTCTAGAAAACTGCATCATCGCATCGCGAGCGAAGTTCATGGCAGAGAAATCCATTGGAGAGACTGACTGGGAGGCGAATACCACTATAAGCCCAAAGGCAACTGCAAGCTTTACCAACGACATCTTTGGACCGATTAGACCTGATGGCACTGCTCGTGTAAAAATATTTAGAAAAACTGAAGGTTTAAGTACATGGTTTTACCGGAAGAAAATATGACTTTGCGTCGAAGAGCGATATAGCGGATATAGCACATGCAACCGGAAGCCAACGTTTCCCGGAAGTCACACTAGAAAGTGCCATCAAGAATCAAACTATACCACGCATTTGCTTTTAAGCAAATTTATTCGTAAACTGTCGATATTTGCTGCTAAACTGAACTACGAATTACACTATCTCCAGTTGGACAAGTTCTTGCAAATGTTCACTAAATAGACCTTTCCCGCATTCGCTTGGATGATCACGAAACGATGGTTCCAAGTCGAGGTTGACCTTGATAAATAAAAGAATCAAGTTCAGACTCGACTGAGAACCATTGTTTCGTGATCATCCAAGCGAATTCGGGAAAGGTCTATTAGAAGATACATAATTAGATTTTAGATTTACCGGAACAAAAATCATCTGAGGCGTTTCCCATCTGTATTTTATTTCAATTCATGGAGACAGGACGTCTCAAAATATCAAAATTCAAGTTGGATTTTTAGATTTCCATTAACATCTTTACTAGGGACTAGTGCTTAAAATGATTTTTATCTTGTAACTGTGGGATTAAGTGCGAATCAATATTTAAAAATTAAACGAATTATTTTCTCATTACTATGGCAAACAGTAGGCTTCTAGCGTGTTTCATAGCTAAAATAAACAATGAGAAAACTCACACCGCCGACAGAGAACCATCAAAGTCATCACTGTCTCATCGAATCACAGCTTCACCGCCCTTATTGTTTCCTGCTACATAAGAATATCTAAGCTTTTTATCCCACTATCATATTCTGATGAAGGCTGCAACTAGTGCTGCCAAAACGCCATAGCAAAAAGATTATGCGTGAAAACCGTAGAGCCATTTATTTACATGTCAAGCTCCACGCGTAAACCTAAAAAGTAGTACATGACATTTAGCGGACAGATTAAAAAAAATCAGCAGAGGCAATTTCTTACTTTCCGTTACGTGTATCCTGGAATTCTGGATTTTTCTTTCATTTTAAATGATTGATTTGGGACCATGCCTCCAGACGTGCTGCTGAAGCGTCGTATAACAGGGTGAGACCATTTGCGGGTCAGCTGGAGATTAAACTTGTATTCATTAATTCCTGATGAAACACACACTCACAGACGTTTATCCACCCGCAGAACTGAAGACAGCATGAAAAGTTGTAACGCGGTATTAACTGAAAGCATGAATAAATTTGTTTATAATTAACAGTACCGACGTCCCTTGCGGTCTCCTATTGTCAACAGTCACTCGATGCTGCGACAACCTTTTTTTGAAGAAGTGTATACCTATTTCAAAACAGGTTTTCGGAGCCAAAAGCGAAAGGCAATAGATGATAGGCAATTCCATAGTAAATAGATATTCAATGTTGTTTGTAGTCGACCAAACGATTTTAAAGGCTTCGATTTTTTGTGTTTACTTGTGTGCCTGATAATTCCTTTCCGTCTTGGAATGACCTATCGCTTATTGTCTATCTCCTTTGGCTCCGACAACCTTTTTGAAGTAGGTGTATACATAACTGTCTAGGCATTAAAAGAAATTACTAGATCATTTTAACTTTAAAAACAAATACTGGAATTCCAAAGGGGACTACGGGATAAAAGTATCGGGTATGCTTGTCGTATCTCTTAGGGGTAAAAATCAGCGATTTGGTATCTGTTATGGTGTTAAAATTGAAGTTTGGAATTTCAGAATTCCCTGGTATCTTTGAGGGTATCGAGAACGGGAGAGCTCATCGCTTTTCACAGTGGGGTTTATGTTTATAGTTACGCCGAGCTTAGGCGCTTTAATTTCAGTAATACCTAACATTTCAACAGTCTTTTAATCCACTTTTAGTATCTCTTAGGTTAAAAATCGCCCAGCCACACCCTTTTTAAAAGACTTCCGGTATCTTTTAGGCGTATTTTTGAAAATTTCCGACGAGCATACCCGATACTTTTACCCCAGAATGTTATTTTTCTCTTTATCCTTTCTATATATACACACCGAACGCATTCACTTTACTTTCATTTCTAATATATATATGCGTACCCCAAATTTACGGTGTTCAGCTTACCCAAAGAGAAAAATAACGCCCTGGGATCCCGTACGGTTGCCACATACATTACATTAGGGACCTTAAGCATCTGGGACGTAGACGTCCAGGACGTTGAATTTAGACTGAGAGTTTGTGAAGAGTTTTCTCTCGTTTTCTCGAGAACGTGAACTGAGCAAATTTCACGTTCAGGACGGGGTTTTAGCTTCACGACGGTCGGCTTTCAGACATGCACATTACACACAACCGCAGATAATTATATTCCGGTCAACGTACTGGACGTCTACGTCCCAGATGCTTAAGGTCCCTATTGTCCGGCTGCGTTCCAGCGTGGTTGGTCCTTGTGGTGTAGTGGTTAAAACATTGGATCAGTAGTTATCTTGTCTGTGATATCAAAGATATGTAACCAAATACCTTATTGTGCTAAAAAAGATTTCCGATTTAATGGCACAAACGCCTGGTTTAGTACCAAATATCCCAGCAGTGCAAAAATTATGTTTTTATTACTTTGAGAATGACAAAACTGAATGCTCTGCACGCTCTGTATTTACTATGGTATGCATATGTCCAACTTTTCTAACGTCTCCCACATGGAACAAAGCGTCAAAGAACAGCTAGTTCTCAGACAAACAGAGCGATTGTCATTGATCACAGCAAAGGGTTAATCTTACATGGTCTAGGGGTCGACTATAACCTCTCCCTTTTTAGGCTTCGACCGAACTCCCTGATTAGTCATTATGGATAGCGGTGTTGGAGCCGAAATCTCCAGCTGACCCGTAAACAGTTTCGCCCTGCCAATACGACGCTTCAGCATCACGTCTGGAAGTATGGTCCCAAATTAATCAAGAAAAGAAAAATCCAGAATTCCAGGAATCCATACTTCGGGAATTAAGGAATTGCGGTTTAATAAATTTTCATTTCCAGTTAAGAATGGTTAAGAATTCATGACTTTACGCGGACTAGCAATATGCAATTTAATCAAGAGAGCATGTGTTCACCTTAAAAGATTACTTGATGCAACCTAAGGATATGATACCATCATATAAACAAACAGGAGTAATCTATTCAATTCCGTGCAAGGATTGTCAGACTAGATACATTGGCGAGACAGGTCGCTCTATTGGGATAAGAAAAAGTGAACTTCATAGAAGTGTGCGGTTGGCAAAAACAGAGGATTCTGCTTTAGCGAAACACGTTTACGATAATGATCACTCAATCGATTGGGAAAACCGCAAAATTATTGGCAGAGAGAACCATTGGCTAAAGAGGAAGTTAAAAGAAGCGTGGATGATTGGACGATCAGAGAAGGCCATCGCGAATAGAGACAATGGAAGAACACTTCCAGAAATATATAACACCTTAAGTTAATATATTTATAGTTCTTTTAGCTTGGTTTGCATAGGTTTATAAATAGTTTTAGCGGATCGTTTAACATTTTATCATTTTATCCTGAAGATGGACGCGTAGTCCGAAAGCTTGATACATTTTAATTTTATTTTGCT
>WUAP02099998.1:0-16597 GCA_015163945.2 Stichodactyla helianthus
CTGACTTGAGTAATCATGCATGGAAGAGTCTGATCAGTAACAGGGCATTACTCCCAATGAGGGGAAGATGTTGTATTAGTGAATGATTAACTAACCAAATTATATATGGGTACGCGCATGCGTAGAAAAGACAGATTAAACATGGCAGACTACTAGATCGTTGTAGTTATTGTTGTATCCGGATAATCTGAAGCCATCCTCTAAACTGGGAACATAACAAATCCTCCTTTCAGCACAGAATAAAAACCATTACATGACATGTGTGTCGTATTATTTGAGATGCTTTCTCCATGATAATCTCGGTTGTTTTCTTAGAAAATCCTCTGCCTTGGTAGAGTTTCCGCACAAGTGACATGCTAAAAGAGTCAGTTTCTCCCGTAGGGGGTGTAGTTGATGTGTTCCTGGTAGTGTCAGCAGGGTTCTCATGTGCTGTATAACTGCTGGGGATGCACACAGTAGTCTCAGTAACTTCAGGTACCAACTCTGAGTTGTCCATAATGGGACCACCAGCATCCCCTCGGCTTTGTTTGCAAGTATTTTCTCTAGGCATCTCCCTATCAGACTGAAAGGAGGAAATGCACAAAAGAACCAGTTATTCCAATTGACAGGCGTCTACAAAGAGAGCCCTCTGGATCTGGACGCCACAAGGCATATCGTGGGCACTGCTTATTTAGACGGGATGCAAACAGATCAATATCTGGATTGCCAAATTCATGACAATCATGACAATCCTTTGGTAAACATTAGATGTGTATTGTGCTTGGTAAATGGTTAATGATGCATTTGCGTTTCTTCAAGCTAGTTTTCTCGGAAAAAATTCCGAGCTCCTGGCGGGATTCGAACCCACGACCTTCAGGTTGCTAGCCGACGCTCTAACCCACTGAGCTACAGGAACTTAAGATCTTCCAATAAACGATTTCCACTTAGGTTATCGAACAGTGTTCGTCCTAAGTGACCTGGCTAAAACTAGCTTGAAGAAACGCAAATGCATCATTAACCATTTACCAAGCACAATACACATCTAATGTTTACATATCTGATAGTTATTTAATTAAGATCTTTCAATAAACGATTTCCACTTAGGTTATCGAACAGTGTTCGTCCTAAGTGACCTGGCTAAATGCCATCACTGACCTCGCTCACTCATATGAGTTCCTGTAGCTCAGTGGGTTAGAGCGGCGGCTAGCAACCTGAAGGTCGTGGGTTCGAATCCCGCCAGGAGCTCGGAATTTTTTCCGAGAAAACTAGCTTGAAGAAACACAAATGCATCATTAATCCTTTGGTATATCTGTGGATCCAGCATCCATTCAGTGCGGTCATTAAATTGCAGACTCGGTGTCAGCTTCAATGTTTTCACATCCTGGCAAGTGTGTTGCACTAATCTAGTTATTGTTTGTAATGCAAAGGTCCCAAATTTGCTTAGTTACAGAGTCACATGGTGTAGAGCCCATTCCACCCATATTTTTAATGTAATATACAGCTGTGGTGTTGTCACACTGGACTTGAATGTGTGTGTTAAAGCATGTACCACACAAAGCTTTCAGGGACAGCCAATAACTCCAAGTAGTTAATGTGGCGCAATGCTTCCTCAGGGGTCCACCTTCCCCCTGTTTCCTGATCACCTTTCACCCCTCCCCACCCTTGGGAAGAGGCATCTGTTTGTATTACTATGTCAGCTTCACCATTAGATATGGACTTACAAGCTGTGGGTAAGTGATCAACTCACCACTGCAATTCTGCTCGTGAAGTTGCAGACAAGGACCTTGAGACAGAAAAATTTTCTTTATTATGTCTCAAAGCCTCAGTTTTGTCAGCCTCTAGACTTCGGTAATGTAATGGCTCATATTCTATGCCAGGGAAACTGGAGACCATTAGCCTTATTACTTCTGCTAGGCCTAGGATTACGCATTGGGTCTTGCAAAGAAGTTTCTGGCATGCATTTATGACTTTCCTGGTGTGAGTAAGTTTCACTGTCATATTTTACATAATCCAGGTCAAATCCTAGATATGTAAGCTGCTGAGAAGGCTTTAAATTGGATTTTTCTTCCTGGATAAGAAATCCCAGCTCCCTGAGAAGTTTAACCGTAGTAAGTGCATTGTCATAGCACTCCCGGTATGTGTCTCCTTGGAGATAAACATCATCAATATAGGATGATGACAAAAACCCTTTTCCTCTAAGCACTTTTAAGTAATTTTGTAAACATTCTCGGTGCTGAGCTAAGACCATTAGGCAAGCAAACATATTGATAGAGTTTGTCTCTCCACATGAACCTCAAAAACGTCTGGTGTTCTTGGGCAACAGGTACTGTGTAGTAGGCATCTTTGATATCTACAGATGCCATAAAGCACCCTGGAGTCGTAAGTTCTAAGACAGAGTTCAGTGACTCCATCTTAAAATGTTTGTAAACTATAAAGTTGTTCAGATCTTTGAGGTTTAATATAATTCTATAATCAACCCCATTCTTTTTTAGTCTAAGGAATATTGGTGATAGAAACTCTCCCTTTGAGTGAGAGCACTATCGTATAACCCCTTCTAGGAGTTTGTCAATCTCCCTGTCAATAATTAATGACTCTGAGGGATTAAATCTAGTGACTTTATGGCCTTCAGATTGAATAGGTTCTGTGTCATCAGTGAATTCAATGTGAGTGTTGAACCTACTCTAGCACCTCTGAGTCAGAGGTTATTTCATGCCATGCAGATACAAACTCTTTCAATCTGCCTGCTTTAAATATGTTTTCAGTATTGCTTACCCCAGTAGAGGACGTCGAGGGGTGTTCTGGCCCTATTTGTGCTTCCTCCCCTCTTCTCTGTCCCTGTTCTTGTTGGACTGGAAGCTGGGCCTTCTTGAGTTAATTCTTTGAGCAAATTCTGCCCTGAATAGTACTTATAGCCAACCTTCTTCCCCTTGTGCTTTTGTAGGACTTGTTATAGCCTTCTCCTTTGAAGGGTTCCGACTTGGAGTCGTTCTTGCTTATTCTCTTGCTGACTTTAGTGGCTTCTGTCAAGTCCTTGAGCTGTTTGGACAGGTCTGGGTCATCCCCAAACAAGTACTCAGTAAATGGTACGGTGGGGGAACACAAATGCTTGTAGTCAGCATCAAGTTCTGGTTTTATGTTTTCTCTTCGCTGCATATTTGGCCCGAAATTGGCAGCTCCAATTAAGGCTACAGCATCTGTGGCTGTTTTTAAGAGGCTAGCAATATCTAGTGCCTCTGGTATCTTGTCCTGTACTTTCATCAGCTGTTCGACAATAGAGACAATGGGATTAATTCCTGCCATTAAGTTAGCTTGGATATTTTGGAGTTCGAGATCATTCGATCGTGTCTCATGTTTAAGTTTGTCCCATGTCAAGTGATTCACTTTTGTTGTCTCCAAGCACTCACAATTTTCCGGTCTGGTGTACCGGTTATTTATTGCTGCTGGAACGTCGTCGTCTAGACCGCGAACTGCTCATTGATAGCGGGGCCTTTCTTCTGCCCTAGTTTTAAATTGCTCGCAATTCCAGCGAGGATTTTCCTTATTGGTTCATTTTGTGGAAAAGGTGAACAAGTTGTTGAAGATGATGAGCCACGTGTTCTCAGGTAGTATTCGCAAGCTTTACTGCCATGGTGACAGTTATACATAATCAATATTATGGTCCCAACCTCTTGAAAGTTAATACCAGAATGGATGTTATTGCAGATGAAGTCGAGCAGTTCCATGGTAATTCCACACTTATAAAAGAGCACAAAAGGAATTCGTATACCCTTGTCTGAAAGAATTTTTATTACCTCTGGATCGTGATCAACTACTTGGTGATGATTTTCACAAAGTTATTTACCAAGTTGACACCAATAGAACACGTTCTTGAAGACAAAATAACATGCGGGGCCTGTTCTGAGCTGACGACGCGTCTGTCCATCTCCAAAAGCGCAGCCTACTCGAACAACTAGGGCAACGCAGATCCAGATCCGTTTCTTCTAGTCGGTTCCACAAAATCACTGGAGGAATGGTAAAAATTGATGGGTCTTCCTCAATCAAATCTGTGTAACACGGATAAATCTTTACACTTGAACATCTCTTTGACTTCATAAACTCCGCTATGTTTGATAAAATTTACCCAAGAGTTTGGAAATTCAGCAGTGTAACAGCTACAAAAGAGAGCACAAAGTAATAATACAACGAAAACATGTTTTATAGACGCCATTTGGCCACCCATTGGTAACCCAAACCAACAAATAAATTCCCTAGTCCCTCCCCGAAGCGCAGCAAAGCCCAGGGAGCTCGGCTTTAGAGAGTCCTTGTTATGAGAACAATAATGAAAAAGTACTGCTATGGGTTGAAATTTCTAGCAACACGCTTTGCCATGAGTTAAAAAGTGTTTCGCTTCAAAATTCAACCCATAGAAGTACTTTTTAATTTATTTTTCTTATACGACTCTCTAAAGAGGGGCTTCCTGTGAACAAAATGAAGCCCATAAGCGACCCATCGATCTATGAGAAGATCCCGCCACAACATAAGCAGTGACGTCAGTCGTGACTTGGTACACTGTGTACAACCGTGTATATGGACATTCAACCTAAAGGCAAAAGTTAAGTCATCAGAACTTTTTAAATTATAAGTTTACTTTGCTGGTACCTGTAGCTAGTAGACTGTATTAAAATGGTAATAAGGAGTAACGAAGAATTCCAAGGAAGCAAGGTTTACCTAAGAACCCATATTATAAGAATAACATGTATTACAAATATTTATATAGCAATAATTATCAGACGATAAAGACATGCTTGCATGCCAAACCGGCCGAAGGTATAATTGTATTGGTTAATTTCTTCAATGTATATTATTTACAGAATTATGAATGTGTATTTTCCAAGCTTTCGGGTCATCAACCTTCAAAGGGCAGAGTAATAGTTGTGGTTTTCATAATGTGTTCATGCATCGTCTACCGTTGGGACATTCTTTTGACTTCCTCTAAAGGTGTGATGACCTGAAAGCTTGGTAATTCCAAATATACATTGAAGAAATTAACCAATACATTTATTACTAATGCACATACTTTTATAGCGCTAAAAGCTAAGATGTATTTTATTCAAGCAATATTAAAGTTTAGAATTTACCTGGCATTTCTTAGATAAAACCGATACTTTTGCACTGACGATGTTCCCAATTGGATGACTTCTTTTGAAGAATTCCCTAAATTCTTGCAGGATGTCCAATGACACCAGTAATTTATCACTGATGTTGAATAAACCTGAATAAAAGAAGAAAGATTCAAAGCATGTTAAGTAGACATAATTAAATATAACTACTATAACCACCTGCCTGTAACAGAGTAGGGCGGGGCGGGGCTGTCGAACAAACGGGTACCCTATCCCTAGGGACAGTGGCTTAGTGCTTTGGCTGGGATTGGCATGGACTGGAAAGCTACACAAGTTGAGTTTCTGCGTCGCAGGATAACTTTCACACGTACTCAAAATATCGTCGCACTAGCCAGAGATCTAATAGATTTCGATGTGTTGAGTTTTGCAATGGAGCCGTCAAACTATTTAGAGTGTATTTTTAAAGAAAAATGAAGTGGACGATTCGACTATGTATGGACTGTGAAAATGACTTTAATTATGGCTTTAGATGATTTACGAATAAGGAAAACTTTTTCTTTTAAAATGTTTTCTAAGTCAATACTGAAAAAAAAAATCTGATTGACAGTATTATTCAAGACTATTTTGGATAAAAGGTATATTGCAGTGTTATTTTCGATAATGGAATTGTAATTACAATATGATTTTCAATCTAATTTCAATGAGAAAGGTGAATCATATATATTATGTTGAATTTAATAAAAAAGAAAACTTCGCAGTATTATTGACTTTGGATTCGTGTGCTTGAATTCTGTAAAGAGAGAGGAAGGAAGGTCTGAGAAAAAGTATATAATGCATTGAAATGGCTATGTGATCGTTGTGTCATGCTTTTAGATTGTATAACTAAAGAGAGAGAGAGACAGAGAGAATTGTTAGTTACCTTTTTTACACATCCTTGGGTTTTCTATTAAACCCGGGTGATGTTTATATTTCTATGAGTGATGTTGATTTCTATGGGTGATGTTGATATTTCTATGAAGAAGAAGAGAGTTGAATGATTAACTAATATAACTAATATAGTTAACTAATATATCGCGGTGTCATGCCTAATGGCGCTCTGCACATGTTGTGCATTTTCTATCTCTGTTACATCGTTTCGAGTGGGCTAATACCCTTTGAAACATCACTAAGAACTAGAACCATCTCCAGCTCTTATTTTGTGAGAAAATTACTAACGGAACCTAAGTTTATGACAACTACAAGATGAGGCAAAACCAAATCTGATAATATTGCCTTGTCAATACGACTGTCTAAACTCTGCAAACGTCTTCCATATTGTTCGCTGGCCGCTCTGGTTCTATTAGCTGGTGATGTATCTGCGAATCCTGGATGGACTCAATCTATTATAAATCAACCGGGCTTAAAAAATTGCCCACTTAAACGTCCACAGCCTTCCAAAACATTGGAATGAGTTTCAGATTTTCATGCATGAAAACCCATTTGATGTTATGTGCTTAACTGAAACTTGGCTTCATTCTAAATGGATGGATTCAGATCTACAAATCGAGGGTTATAATCTTATCAGGACTGATCGTGAGGACTCACATAAAGGAGGTGGAACTGCTATTTATTATAATTCTAAGTTAATGGCTCGCCAAAGGACTGACATAAATCGTAACCTGGACATCGAAGCTACGTGGTTGGAAATTACTCTTCCAAATCGTAAAAGAATTCTGATTTGTTCAACCTATTGCCCAGATAAAGCTTCTTACAACATATATAAGCTCCTCCTGGAAACTGTGCTGGAGCGAGCTTCGATTTAGGTTATTTAAAATGCTATTTTTGGGCGACTTTAATCAGGATATGCTTCCTAAAAGACTGTCAACTGGTGCTAGAGATCTCCGCTGGCTTTTCACTACTTATAAACTGACTCAGTTAATCAAGGCTCCAACGCGGATCACAGCCCGTACTAAAACGCTAAGAGACCATATATATTCTACTGACACCGATAATATCACCATATCTGGAGTTGCTCAATGTACGATTAGTGATCATTCGCAAATATATTTAATTCGTCGATCTAAGAAACAGCGAAGCCCTCCCAAGATTATACATTACAGAAACTTCAAGAACTATTCATCCGAGAAATATCTGGCAGATCTGCATACTACCTCTTGGGAGGAAGTTGACACTTCCTTAACTGTTGACGACGCTTGGAATGTATTTTCAGCGAAAATTACATGTGTAATTGATAGGCACGTGCAACTAAGAGAGCCCGTGCAGACAGTCTTCCATGGCTAACTAATGATATTAGAAATATGATGCGTAAACGTGATTTTCATCACAAAAGAGCTCATAAGACAATGGCCGATCATGAATGGATAACGTACAGAGATCTACGAAACAAAACAACTCGCCTTGTTAGAGATTCTAAGCGTGACTACTATTCTAATGTCATCAACGAGAACAAAAAAGATTCTGCAAAACTTTGGAAAACCCCTAAATCTGTTATTTCAAAGACGAAGACCTCTGGTGTTGGGTCTCTGAAAACAGTAAGTGGGTTGACGCATGAACCACGTGAGATATCGCATGGGTTTGCTGAATATTTTCTAACAGCTATCGTGAAAATAAGACAGAATATGCTGTCTGTGTTTTCCACGCCCGCACGATCACCTCTTACTCAGAGCATTTTCAGGTTATCCAGAATCAATGAAGACTATGTCTGTAAGGAGTTACTGCGAAAATCGTATCGCGACCCGTATTATCGTAAGTTCAGTTGTAGTTTTGTGCTTTTCTGAGCCGTCAATCATCATTTGGGGCAAAGGTTATTCAAATCAACCAATGATTTTCACGGATTTGCATAACTCCTGTTCCCAAAGATGATTGACGGATCAAAAAAGTACAAAAATTCAACCGACGTTACGATATTACGGGTCGCGATACAGCGATTTTCGCAGTAAAGAAAATCAAGACATCAAAGTCCACTGGTCTTGAAAATATTCCAGTTCGTCTCCTTATTGATGGAGCTCCTGCACTTGTGAAGCCTCTTACTGTCCTGATTAATCGATCACTTGCTGAAGGTGCTGTCCCGTCTGACTGGAAACATGCTTTTGTGCCTCCCACAAGTCTGGTTCTAAAACTGATGCTGCAAATTACAGACCTATATCAACTTTACCTGTATTTGCCAAGATTCTTGAGCGCGCTGTTCATACCATGGTTTATTCGTATCTTCAAGACAACAGGCTCCTATCGATCTGTCATTCTGGTTACCGACCACTGCATTCAACTAGTACCTGTCTCACGGATGTCACTAATAAACTGCTCTACAACGTGGACAAAGGTCAACTTACTGGAATGGTCTTTTTAGACCCGTCTAAGGCCTTTGATACCCTGGACCACAATATCATACTGGACAAACTATTCTCTCTTGGATTTACTGACTCTGCTGTTTGCTGGTTTAAAGCCTACCTGACCAATCGTACTCAGAGTGTCAATGTCGATGGTTTTGTCTCTGACCCACAGTAGTCTATTCAATTTGGTGTACCTCAGCGTTCCATACTGGGCCCCCTGCTCTTCATTGTGTATATTAATGAACTGCCTTCCGTTGTCCAAAACTGTGACATTCAGCTGTTCGCTGATGACACTTTGCTTTATTTCAGTAGTAGTTCCATTTTTGAAATTGAATCTTTCTTATTTAGAGACCTTGATAATATTATTGACTGGCTTGATAATAATTTTCTTTTTCTTAACTATTCCAAAACTAAGACAATGCTCATAGGTACACATAAGAAGCTCACCAGGGTTACCAGTTTTTGTGTTACAGCACGCAACAAGACCCTAAGTAGAGTTTATCAGTTCAACTATCTTGATCCAACCCTCTCTTGAGCATATTGACCATATTTCCACCAAAATATCATCTCGGTTGGGCATGTTATGGAAAGCCCGTAAGGTTATCCCTCGCGATGCTTGTATTACCTTGTATAACACCATAGTACTTCTGTGCAAGTGCCTAAATGGCCTTGCGCCTGGCTATCTTTTACATGACTTTTGTTACTCGCACGACGTCCACAATTATAATACTCGAAACAAAGATCTTCTCCGCCTGCCCCTTGCTAAGAACGCTAAGTATCATAGCTCTTTTCGCTTACATGGGGTTAAAGTGTTGAACAACCTCCGAGTAACATTAGGAACGAAACATCTTTGTCTAAATTTAAGAAAAGTTTAAAATGTCATTTGTGTAATTCGTAATTAGTTTCTTGATAATGTAAGATTTCTATCCTATACCTTTCTTCTTTATGTAGTTTCTATTTGTCATGTTTTATATGTCACGTTTATGTATGTTATTTAGTTTATCACAGGCCTCCATTCAAACCAGCCTCAGCTGAACTGGACCGCCTGTTTAAATATTGCTAATAAATATGATGATAATTTGATCCATTTATTCTTAGTGACGACATTAAGAGAATGAAGTAATAGGTACTTACTTGCAATCAGAGACAGGACACATTCTTTTCTCTCGCAAAAACGTTGCACAGCCTGGCCAACATATTTTATGACCGCAGGGCTCTAAACAGAGTAAGATAAAGAGGAAAAGATCTAGGTTAGACATGGTGTTAATATTTGTTTTGAGAAGAATTTGAAGATTCAAATGATGTCAAGATTGATGTTAATACTTTCGGACTTCAACGTTCTCCATACCTACAAGCTGATAATTAAACCGCACCTTTTTCGTATGTAGATATATATTCTTAATATTGTGAGATTGCTTTTTATTTTGTTTGGTTTTTACCATATGTACACATACTTAGAGTTTCCCGATATGTTTATGACTTTACGTTAGATTTCACAAAAGGAGGTTTACCTTCTGAACCAATTCCCACGCTTTAGGACAACGTTAATTAATTAATTAATTAAAATTGTTTTGTTTTGTTTTTTGAACTTGCTATTTTGTTTGTTTGTTTTCCAACACAAACAGTAATAAGATGTACGAGTTTTTGTACATTTCATAGTTTTTGTACATTTGAGGTCATGAAGTTTGCTGTATGTTATCATGTCCACTGTTTGAGAACTCTGAAATGGGGGAGGTGGTTCTATTTTCAACATTTAATTTTGACATTTTTTGATAAGCTATATCTCTTGGACCGAGAATGCGATTACTCCAATTTACAGGGTCCAACTGAGATGATTATATCCTTCAAGTTAAAACACTGTGAATTTTCCCACGCTTATGATGACACGCTTGTATACTCTGAATGTGAAAGGCGTATTGGCTTTTCATTATTAAGTTCTCAATGTTTGCGACTTTCATGTTTGCATGTCAGATTACCACCGGTTAAGGCGTGGCTAGTAATGGTGTGATACGGTTATTGAGGCCCCCCCCCCCCTTTCCCTAATTTGGAAGAAACATTGCCTAATGGCAACCTACGTAAATGAGTGATACACCCATGATTTTCATCTTTTGCGTAAGACGAGTAAGTTGAACATTTAGATACTTATAGTGAAGATGGTGAGCCTTGACGCTCTACACAAGCAGCGGTCAAGGTATGCAGTACATAAAATGCCTCAAGGGAGTCTGTGGATTCTTTACGAATCAAGAAAGATTGTCAGCTTACGTGGATGCGTACCAAACTGCCTACCCATCACCATTATAAAGAAACGAGATATCCGGTGTGCGAACACCATCGCCCTGTCACCTTCCACGTATCGAGGAGTGGAAAAAACCCTGGAAGAGGGTATTTTGCCTGCCCTTATTCGGTGCCGAGAAAAATTGCAAGTATTTTCAGTGGGCAGATGAACTACCAAGTCAGAAAACTCTTGCAAACTGGCTCACGATGAATGGGATAGAATTAGCAGATGTTGGTAGGATGACCGAACCGTGCGCGACAAGAGATGCTTGCAGCATGACAGTAGAAGGAGGACGTGAAAGGAAAAGAAAGAAGTGGATCGTAGCAGAAGATGTGTGAACTTTGAGTGTGCGTTGAAGATGCTAGTACAAACTATGAACTGTGTTGTGTTTCTGCAAGTTTTTGTTGCCTGAAGTTGTATGAATTTTTGAAGGGTTTAGTTTTTAATAAATTTGTTTCTGTAAAATCAAAGGACTTGAGTTATTTGCTAATTGCCACGCGGGGGAAAAAAGTTAACATAAAATAGGAAGAATAAGTAAATAAAAATAAGAAATAATATAAAAAGAGAAGAAAGCTGCATAACATCGCGTTTATTTTAATAGCGCAAAAAGTGGTATGAGAACCGAATGACACATGTCCGTCTTTGCGGGGGTGGGATTTCGTGCCAAAAAAAAAAAAAAAAAAAAAAATACCACGAACAGGTTCAGTGAGGGTAGGGCAGTGCATTGTTTATGCTTGGCGCAAAAGAACAATAGCCTTACCAGCGCACGGGATAGTCTATCATTTATAGGACAGAGTTTACTCATTTTAGTACATTTTGTTTCAAAACATGAAAAGACGAAAAACAACACGCATTGAGTTAGCGCTCTTAGTACGAAAACGAAAAAGAGCCAAAAAATACTTAAAGCGTACTGGTATAGAGCTAAATAGAAGGAAATCTGATTTTGACAAGGCTCGAAAACTTCAGAAAGCCGCAAAGTTGCTCGGAGAAAGCATTTCAGGACTCTTGAGGTATGAACAGCTGAAAAAAGGTACGGGAGATAAACAGAAAACCGAGTGCATTCGACACACCGTAAAAAACGGAGATCAAGGGGTTGTACAGTCATAAAGGTTTCTGAATTCCCAACATATAAGGCTGAGCATAAAAATAATAATATACATAACATAGCCATAAAACCACTACATGCAGGCACACCGCATGCAATTATTAAAAAACGGTGGTGTGGTGGAATTCAAGCACGGGCTATGGGAGAATATTTCCTTTGCAACGAAGAAAATGCTTGTCTTTTTACTCACTTGGACATGTCTGTAAATGTTTTATAAACAGCCTTTTTATCCTCTTTCCCTGCGATAATATCCTTTGATGAGTCCGCAATATTTTATTATAAAAAACCGCAAATACGTCATTAACACAGGAAGCCCGACTTTAGTTGTTTCATTTTACTAAAAATTAAGAGGGTAGGCACAAAATACAATTTCATCGTACGATCCTTGATGCCAGGTGATGACGCGCAATGTCTATATAAGGAAACTACCCTTTCCTCTTCATCTAAATATGAGAAAGCATTGTTCGCGTTTGTTTACAATCGTATTATTTACGAGCTAATGGGATTTTCCTAGCACAGATTATAATATGTTTCGGACTATGTTTCGTTCCCTGTTGCTGATGTCGCTGAGATAACATGAAATGAATGAGCTGTTTGCAGGTATTGCGTGACATTTTAAATATTACCTCCCTGTTCTTAAAAGTACGATATTTAAAAAGAACATCCCAAAATTAGTGAATTTGGAAATTTTGAGGACCATCCAGTAAATATGGACGAAGTTATCGACGATCAAAGTCGTGTATTTTTACAAAGAATGTATGTTGGTAGGCAAGCTGTTGCTCACCATCCGCCATGTGCTTTGTGTAAAATTGTTTATTCATTGTCGTCACTCTCGATAATATTTCAGCATCTTTTTCTTGTTTCTTGGACAATTTGCACTCGTCAAGGTATTCAAGTCAACATGAAAGAGAAAAAGATACAGTTCTGGTTTCAAAAAGAAGCAAAAAAAGCTTAAGTTTTCAGTCGCTAAGTTTTAGCTTTTAAGTTAAAACTAAACTAGTTAGCAATACCTTTAAGTAGTAAAAAAAATCATTCAAAAAGTTAAAAAATTACTAAAAAAGACACTTTGGAAGACTAAAAAGGCAAAGATTTAAAGCAATGCTGATTTTCTGTGCTGGGTTTTAATGAATTGGATCTGGCTGTATTGTCTTGTTATTGCTCTGGCTCTGTCCAGGGGTGGATCTGGCACTGGCGGAGTCTCAGTAATTTCCTGCGCAGGGATTTACTCCCCATTGTCAGCAATGAATAATAATAATAATACTTATACTAGATTAAGTTATACTAGATTAAGTTTATACTAGATTAAGTTATTATATTATTTAGTTTATGTATTTTAAATAATAGAGTTGAGTTATCCTATTATTATGATTTATGCACTAGTGGCATAAATCATAATACTACATAAATCATTGATTTATGTTTATTTCCCATGGGCAATAATACATTAGGATTTTTTATTAAGATTATGAGATTGGTAAAGGCGTTGGGAGAGATTTTCTAGGTAAATAAATTATTAATATATATACATATATATGTATACTGTATAGGGGATGCCCCTGAGGGTCCGACTAGCGAATCCAGGACATAGCTGTCCTTGGATTGATCATTGTCTCGCCCTCAGTGACATGTATGTCCTATCGTTATTATGAATAATTGTACTGTCCCCATCGGTTACGCTTTGCGCCCTATGTGGGAATTGCATATGCATACAGTTGTTTTTTAATAAACTGCATAATAATTTAACTTATTGAGCGCTTATACAGCTCTGTTCTAAGCGCTTGAAAAAAAAAAAAAAAAAAAAAAGAACAAATCAATCAATCATGTTTTGCTGAATCAACCTTGTACACAAAAGCTGCACTTCCAGAGCATATTTTTCCTTCTGAACACCTGCTGGCAATCCTTGTGGTACCACTGTGAACAGCTTACACACTAAACCATGTCATCTGTACTTGAATAAGGAAGGCGGCAAGTACAGTAGATCTGAAGTTTCACAATTTTCATTGGGCAAGGGGAATTTGCCAGACTCGTGGAAACTGTTGTTGTTGGAGACAACGCCACAGATGACTCCTGATATCTCTTCGTTTCAAATTTAAGGTTGAAGGATCAATGCCATTGCATAAAGCAACTGCAAATGCAATGGAAAACACCCCACAGTCAAAGTCTGCTTTTTTGTGAACATTTTGATTCCATTGTACTTGCTGTTATACATGTTCACAACATTTGCTTGTTTCAAGCCTACATTGCTAACACATTCAGCCTCATTTAAACTCATCGGCTCTGATGAGTTTTGGCGTGGGTGCCCTGGTGTCACCGCAAGGACGCGCATGTCCCCAGCGACAAGGCAGTAACCATGGTAACCATCCACGGTCCACTTCCAAACAGTGCTTGGAAAGAGAGGGACCGTGAAGGGAGACCATTGTACCTTGTGCCCAAGGTACACTCAAGCACTGAGCAAACACAGAATCACCAACGCCTGAGATACAAAATGCAAGGCCATAACAGAACTATAATGTACACCCCAGTAATACCCAGCTTATTAACACAAAAGCACAATAAAGAGGCCTAGTGACAATCTATTACTCTACACAGAGAATGACCAAGGGAAGCTACTCCCAGTCCGAACGGTAACAAAAGAACGTAAACAGCTGGACTGCAAAAGTGGTAACTCGCCAATACATTGCACAGTGAAATCAAATAACACCATCAGAATTCGAGTCAAGGCCAGCGAGTTGTAGAACAATGGCTCTGAGGCCCACACAATACATGTCACGCAAAGTTAAACGGATTAAAAGGCACAAATACTTGCAGTTGTTCATTATCAAGCTCTTCGCTTCGCATCCCCTGGCAGAGGATTATGAAATTGCATGCACCGAATTCCAGCTGTCACACAAGGTCAGTCCAAACAACAGGCAGCAATAAGCAGAACCACAAGACACACCCAGTGTAGTCTGTGCTTGAAAACATGGTAAAAATGCCACTGGCACAAACGAAGAGAGCACGCACAGTAATGTCTGTAACCCATGTGGCTTGAAATTACGAGCAAAAATGAGTTCATATTGAGGAAAATATTGGGAATTAATAAAATTGAAAAACCCAACACTACGGAACAGACATGTTGAAATATACAAGTCACGAGCACGCGGTTAGCACACGGAGGATAACCGATACCCCGCTTTAACTAAAATCCAATATTGAGAATCGAGCGCTACCCTCCAATACTAGAAAGGTATGATATAAGCAACTGATTGAGAGATAGTAGAAAGACTGAATAATACCAAGCGAATAGAAAACTAACAGTTAAGCCCATTGGGGCAGGATAAAAAAGGTAATATAAGCTTACCTTGTATAGAATATATAGATAATGCTTGGGAGACAAGATTGATTCCGAGCACAGCAAAGGTCACGTCACCGGCGTGAAGGAAAGGAGACCAAAAGAAGAAACAGAAATAAAACAAATACTTACGAAAGACTCCAAGAATCACTGAGTATGCCTTCTTTAACAAAACAGGGGCATTTTTGGGGGGTATTTTGCGGGGGTATTTTGCGGGACCGTGGGACTGACTACGCATGTTGTCCAGCCTGGCGGAGAAAACAACCCATGCCGGTTCGTCACAGAGAACAGCGGGGTGATTGGGGCTTCATAATTGGCTGTGGAACCAGCACGTACAGCGGCGAGGACTGCCTGGGTTGCTGCTACCTGGATAGCCCCCGAACTTCGGGTGAAATGGCCACGGACCCACTCGCTGTGGGAGTTCTTGTTGTGGTCTGAGAAGAGGCAGACGCCGACGAAATAGCTGATTCTTTGTTCGCTGATCCTCCCACGGACACGACAGTAGTCATGTTGGGTCGAGACATAGTTGTCGATTGTTCGATGAGTAGTTAAGCGGATAAAATCTACAAAGAAGGCAGCGAAGCAGCGGCAAGCACACACACAATGCGAAGATCAGCTTGATCTGAGAGCACGCCAGCAAGCATGTCTCTGCACAACGTGGCGCCCCGCACACACACATGCAACCGCTGACCGCCATACCCGGCACGGGCGGCCTGAAGAGAGCACACACAGCTTAGCAGTCAATCGCCTTGAGTTTAACTTTGTCTTAAATTACATTTAGCCTCATATATCAATTTCAAATCAGCAAAGAAGTTAAAGTCTGAATTTGACCTTGAAATCGATAATCTTTGTAATGAATTTGAAGAAGATCTCGACATTAAACCAGAAGAAAAGGAAGTGATTTCAGCTCCAACTAAAGCGGAAATGAACTCAATTTACAGTGAGTTGAGTCAATGCAAGTCAAAGCCTGTAGTGTTGAGCGTGATTAAACCCTATGCTGATAGCTACGTCCTGCCAAGTCGGTTTGTCCCAACCGTTTCGGATCTTTATGACGACAAATATTTAAGTTTGTCATACCCAGAGCTACTTGATGTGTGCATGACTATTAAACTAGACATCACTAAAGAACAAATTGAACATGTTGAAAGAGACACAGTGAAACAAGCTAAGGGTATTAATTTCTTCAAGCACAGAGCAGGGAGAATTGGTGCTTGTTATACAATCCCTGCACTACCTTCCCAGTCCTTAATTCAAACCATCTGCTATCCAGAGCTTAGTAAGTTTTTTATTTATTTATTTATTTATTTTTAATAATTTTTTTAACAAATTTTTTTAACAATTTTTTAAACAATTTTTTAAACAATTTATTTATTTATTTTATTTTATTTATATATATATTTTTAAATGCACAGGTGAGCAGCACAAACGAACAACAATGCTTTCCGTAGGTTTTGTAAACTTTATTACTCCGACGCGTTT
>WUAP02100109.1:0-16596 GCA_015163945.2 Stichodactyla helianthus
ACAGCTTTTTCCCATGCAGAAGTGACCTTTGATTTCACGAAAACTTCGCCTGAAAACATCCAAATGCCAGAAAACCTGTAAGGAACAAAGTTAGACTGACATTAGTATACACAAGTCAAGAATTTGATACTACTGTGACTGGTACTGCTCACATAATGATATAGCGAGCACCACATTTGTCATGAAGATCTTATCATTTTTATCTACTAAGCAATTATTGGATGAGGTTGAGAATGATATCATGAATTATCAAGACTAAGTTCTGTGTTATCTACTAAGCAATTTGGATGAGGTTGACCATGATATCATGAATTATCAAGACTAAGGTCTGTGTTATCTACTAAGCAATTATTGGATGAGTTTGACCATGATATCATAAATTATCAAGACTAAGGTCTGTGTTATCTACTAAGCAATTATTGGATGAGTTTGACCATGATATCATAAATTATCAAGACTAAGGTCTGTGTCATCTACTAAGCAATTATTGGATGAGGTTGAGCATGATATCATAAATTATCAAGATCAAGGTCTGTGTTATCTACTAAGCAATTATTGGATGAGGTTGAGCATGATATCGTAAATTATCAAGACCAAGGTCAAGATGTAGACTGACGTGGATAACAAAGACTCATGTTGAAAATTTAGGAAATTCTTGACTTTTATGTTTACAGATCCATTTTTTAAAGCATCCCTCTCACACTTGGACTTTGAACTCAATGTGATACATCCCATGTCTACAGATTTTTCTGCATATTTATTCAAACTTCAAAATTAATTCTCTACTTGAATTTTGATTGAAAATGCACAGAAACTTTACACTGGCCTTTCTGTGGAGTTTTTCTACCTATTTATGGCACTTGCTAAAGAATCCAATCACAATTCGATTGGAGTATTGATTTTGAAGTTTGAATAATCAACTCAATATTCAAATATGTAATCATTAAGAAGTCTAGGGGGTATGCTTGAGCTGTTTTCTATTTTAATTTTAGAAATGTTTGCTTTTTTTTTAAGAATTGAAAATTTTGGTTAGTTTGTAAATGGGAAAAAACCCCAGGTTTTTAACTTCATGTCAAATAGATTTGCATACCATATATCTGTGAAACAATTACTAAAACTACAAGTATTTAGAGGGTAGTAGCATTTAGTTATCAACTATTTACTTATTGACTAAGAATTCACTTGTGCACGAACCACACAAAGAAACACAAAGATCACTAGAGGTATGGCGCTTTGTTCTTGCTATTCTGCCTGAATGATATCTGCTATTTGTTACAAGATAAAGGCAATTACATGACTTTTTTTGGATTTGTTTCATTGATATAATATAGCGTGCACTCTATAACCAGTAATTATGAACAAAATAATAATTTTATTTAATTGTTATGAAAATAACTGGAATGACATTGAATGGGTGGATTAGACATCTAATTGCACAACCCCACAGGAAATGAGTGATTAATGATGCAAACATGCAATACACTTTTAAGCATTGTAATTAAACATTTAATGTCTGCAAAATGGCAGAACACATATTATATACTAACTAAACTTTTTATGCTATCACTTTTAAACTACATAAGATGATATGTAGTATCGGTAGTCTACATCACTGTTTTATAGTTGAGTGACTTCAAACAAAATCCTAAGGTTGATAACATTCAAAGCAGTCAACCATGCCCTGACTATGCATTAGTTAATAAGTTCAACTTAATGACAGCAAGCAATATACTTCAGTATAAACTGCAATAACCCTTACTTATCAAATCCACTACAGGAAAAACTCATTGTTCCTGAGATAATTTAGAGTCAGTTTCCATAACATTCTGCTACCTTAATTCAAAATTTATTGTTAAAACAAATTTCAATTTAAAAAAAAAGGTAAAATAACTTTATTTATTTTTGGTAGTCCCTTCAGCTATGAGGCTGATATCAATGGAAGCTGACGGTACCCACTTTACCCCCCCTCTTTCCATCAGTGCTCCGTTTTTTAAGGGTATTTAAAGCTAAAGCTACACGGATTAGAGAGAAATTGAAACTAGTGTGCGAGGTCACTGAGGATCAAACTATGGACCTCTTGCTTAGCAGGCAGCACACTAACCAACTATGCCACACTTGCTCCTTAAAACAAGTGTGTGAGGTCACTGAGGATCAAACTATGGACCTCTTGCTTAGCAGGCAGCACACTAATCAACCAAGCCACACTTGCTCCTTAAAACAAGTGTGTGAGGTCACTGAGGATCAAACTACAATAAAGACCTTTTGCTTAGCAGGCAGAACACTAACCTTCACCACATTTGGTTCTGAAATTAAATTTCATTGTACACAATATAGCAGTCAATATCGAGCTCTTTGAACAAGTGGAAAAAGTATTCGACATGAAATTGGAAGTTAAAATGTTTTCATTTTGACAAGATATCAGATGAATCATTTGGAAATTTACACTTTCAATTTTAGAATCACATTGTTTGTATTATTTTCATTAATACTTCAATTTTTTAACATGACTCACTTGATTGGTGGTTTGTACGTTCAATAAATAAATGTAATCTGTCTGACAACCTGCGTGGGTTTATTAAAGTCTCAGGACAAATTGTTGTCTCATGACAAGTTAATAATTTCTTCATGATATTATGAATGAAAACAACCCATTTAAGATTATCAGGATTCAATTAAATCATTGTAAGACTTCACATCTAGTAAGATAACAATGTCGTTTCTGTATGTTTTGATTGAAAGAATCCTTTGAGAATCACATGAAATTAATGTTGTGTCAAATTTTGCCCCCTGCTAACAGAGTACAGTCAGATATATTATTAGTACAAACAACGTCAGAAAAGGTGCACGACAATGAGAAACAATCACGTGTTTTGTGGTTTTCTCTAACTCAGAATGAAAATACATATAAATATTTCACTTTTGTAATGATACAGCTTTGTGGTTATAGGAATTAAAACTAGAATTAAAACAAACTATAACATAAATGCAGTAGTGTAGAGACTAGTGAAAACTAGTTTATAACATAAATGCATCAAACCTTACTATATAAAAAGGAATAAAAATTCACAAACAATACAGTAACTTTCTATGATTTAAATTTAACTTTAAAGCTAAGTTTAATGGGATAAAACTTCACCGGTAACACACGCTTGGTAAATCCAAAACTATTCCATTATACATGTATTTATGTGAAACCCCATTTAAGAAATGAAAGTTTACATTTTGAGGTATGGAAACTAGCTTCAAAATACATGCAAACTAAGCAAAAAGAGTATTTAGGCCTGAAGGTTTGTAACATTGGAAAATAGGCAAAGCCAGAGGCTGTCAAATGTCAATTTATATTAATTCAGGCAGAGGTCACTTAACATTAGTGATGGTCTGTCACAATATTCTGATAATGCAAATGTCAAGAATTATAAACATACAGCCCTGGAAATCTAGTATTGTGTACACATGTCTGCTGTAGTGAACATCAACAAAATCTCATGATTTCCGGGCGCATAAGCTAGGATAATAATAAGGGCATGCTGACAAAACACTACCAAGTACTTTTAGCCCATTTATGCACTGTTATAAATATTCATTAGTGATATATTATTGGTATGTGGGATGTATGTTTGAAGTAGTGCCTGATTGGTGTTGATTTCACGCTGGATAAACAAATATCTCATTGTCGTGCGTACGTTTGAGAGTGCATTTAGATCTCTCCCAAAGTGTACCTAAAAAATTTTGCACATATAAGGTATCATTACGATAATCGCAAAGGAGTTACGATTTTGAGATCAATGGTTTCTAAAACATTGCTTTTTTACAATAATCTTAGATAGTGAAACGCAGTATTTCACAATCTGGCTCATTCAAAACATTCTGCAGCATAAATCCAACCTTCCATGCTTGAGTTATAGCTATTGTGAGCAAAAACCAAGACAATAAGAGGTCCTTGGAAAAGCGTACCTCAAGCAAAGCTGCCTTTTGTGACATCACTTCTTTATACACAATAAAATATATAAAAAGTCTTTATTTCATGCTGTGATACCTCACATAATATTCGATGTTTCGACCCTAAAGACATCCGTTATTACACTAAATCTTTCAAAGAACGAATATATACCAATAAAGCTAAGCTATGATACCTTTTAATCCGAGAAAAAAATAAAATGCGAAGCCCATTCACACATAAGCTTAATAGGACCAAGTAAGTTATGTACTTCATGCAGAATACAAAACACTAAGAATTTGTATTACAAATAAAACCAGAAATATGACTCCAATCTAGGTTAACATTGGTAGACTTATAGCTCTAAGGTTATTTTATGAAGGAGTTAAGGTGCTAAAATAAATAGTGGAATTAAAATTCCATTTTTTACGTAGTTTTTACGAGTCAATCATCGAGTGAAAAGAGTGTCGCGACGTAGAAAAAAATTGAAGCGTCAAAATACCATTTAAGACTTATATTTTAGCTTCAAAACGTAGAAAAATCTCTCGGTTTTGGTTTGAAGGCTTAGTAAACTTATAGTTTCATCCCAAAAGGAAAGATTTGTCTAGTTTTTGTTTAGCTTACCTGGACGGCTGAGTTTAAAAAGCAGTTGTTTTCGCCGGGATTGTTCAGAAGTCCTTTATTTTGAGCCATTGACATGGTTCTCTCGAGTCTTTCTTCACGGTTCACCATTTTAAAAATACACCAGCCACTTCTAGGTATCCAAAACAAGTTTTCCAACTTAACAGAGGTTTAATTCACTGCAGAAGTGTTGAATTCTTTGAGCTATGACACTTCAAAAACTTGTTATAATTCGCAAATCTATGGCTTCCTCGTCGTGTTGTTGTTCAAGACTCGTCAAACTTCGCTCCAAAAAAATCCCAAAAACTCGACGAAAATTCACCCTAAATGATACAAGCATGTCTCCATTCCTTTAACAATGTCCACTGTAGATTTAAAGCTTTTCATTTAGCCCCAGAAGCTCTTGAAATCCGCAGAAAATTCATGTTCTCCTGCCAACTACAGCAGTCGCCATATTGTGTAAATGGTTATGGAAACGAGTGACGTCACTAGTAATTCAAAAATATTTTGAGTAACACGAATATTTTTAGGATTTATTCCGCGATAAAAAAATACCTAACAACGATAATTTTACTCCAGATATAATATTTAGGAAGTTGTTTGTGGTGTAAGTTTTATATGGGTGTGATAATCTAAAAAATATTTGAAATATTTCACATTTAATAAAGTTTTCGTTTTTACTATTTTTGGAGTAAGAGTTTTGGCGCTTTTTACTAAAGTTACATAACGCTACAAAACCTCTTCAAACATTAACAGTTATTGCGTTAAAAAATTAATCATTAAACTTGGAGGAATAGAACTAGTGAGAGGAATTTTACAGCGAATGAATAGAAAATCGGGCTTCAACGGGAAAAGATTCTGCGAAATTCGTAGATATTAGTAGCTTTCTTTCTTCCTTTTTTTCGTTTTCTTTCTTTCTTTTTCTCTCTCTCCTTAATTTTTTTTATTGCTTGAAAATAAGTTTTATACATACTGTGTTAGGTGTAGTTCTGTCGAAGTTCCAACACACAGTTTTTCTGCTATAAATAGTATGCTATCTTATTCATAATTTCGATATTGTATCACCGGTATTCAAAGTTGCTATAGCTATGAAGTGTTAAAACTAAAACTCTTGACGTCAATAACAAGTATAAAACAAAATTATACAATTTTTCTATATATGCATATTCTTGCCTTTTCCTAATATAGCTTGGGAATTGTATCTTGGGTTTTTGATTAGCAATAAAGGGGAAAATTCGCTGATATCTTATATATTACTCTCAGTTTGTGGGGTGTGATTCGCTGATTCTATATAAAATATATCTGAAACATTCTTTTTAGTGTGGTGCGTGTGCTTTGAGATGCTTTTACGTTTATGGACGGTAGAATGAATTCTGACAGTCAAAATTAGATGAAGTAACAATATAAATTTGCGTGACTTACACTGTAAGGTATTTGCTTCTTAAAAACGAAGCATTTATCATGTAAAATGACAAGTAATACTATTGCTTTATTTTTAAACAAAATACCGGAAGACAATCACGTAATTCAGGAAAAAAATTTACTTCTCTTATACGTGACCAAAAACCGCCGCTACAAAAAGCTCTTGAGGTCATTCTTGAAATGCATATTTAATTTATATTGTTGCTAAGAAATATATCTGATACATACGAATAGATACCATACTACAAATAGATACCATTTATTAACACCATTAAAGCACTATGACGTCATAATAATTCATAATTTGGAAATGTATTCGATTAATTAATAAATGGAAATTATCGCGCTCTGATTGGTTAATTTTTGTTTACAGGTTTTCGCGTCTACCCGCTGTGACGCGCAGCCGATCGAACGTGTGATCGCAGACACTTTCACCACAAAGACCCACAGACTTTCAAGGACAAAAAACTAAGGAAAAAAGCGCTCGATCACCACGAAAAAATACCCCAAGATGCCTAGAAAAGCAATGAAGGTTATCGTGGAGTTAGACGTCCATACGGTTAGTATTTCGTGGAATTTTGAGCTCGGAATTTACGGGTTTGAGTTGGTTGCTAACGACGCTGTGTGAAGTGTGTTGAAATTTTGAACTCGTATTTCTAGTACTAAATACTTGTAATTCTAATTTATTTTCAGGTGACGTGTCCTGGGACATTTTTAAGGGATTATGGCTACGTTTATTTGAAAGTAAACTGCATGGGACTTGAAGTAAATACTAAATCAGTGCCGCCGACTTTTCCTCTATTCTTTCACGAAAGACTTCGTTTCGAAAGGGTACGAAAAACTCTACAACAAAAATCGTTCTTAGTTTAATAATTTATGAAACCGAAACCCTGATGTTTAGACCTCGTTTTTCTAGGTTTTTAGGAGCTGTCAAGACCCTGCTTACGTCTCGATTCATCTTAAAGGTGACTTGAAATTCTTCACTTTGTCATCCGCCATCTTGGACCGAAGGTTGCATTCAAACTTTGTACGAGTATTTCTTCACCAAAAATGATTTCTAACCTGGATTTTTTCTTGATCTTCAGGGGAAGATGTTTTAGTAGAACTTAGACAACACGATGACTATATTTCAGGTATTTTTAATCATTTATTTGTACGATTGTACAAAGTATGAAATATTTATACTCGAATACCTTATTACGACTGTGTTTTTAATCCATTATGTTTTAAGGTTTTTAGTTCGTAATTTTTAATAAATGACTCTCTAAATGTCTTTGTTGTTCACTAATTAAGATCACAAAAGTTTTTCTGTTCAAATCGTTTCCAAACGAAGCGGATCAAGGCTTGAATGTTTGCTCTAAGATTTTTGTTTGAACACGATTTCAATTCAGAAGCAATGGCATCAGCTGCTTATGATATTCGATCTTGTTTATCTCTTTCGATTTTAAAAATTCCTGTCAAACAATTGTTAACACCAAGATTTCATCTTTTGTTCAACATTTTTTACAACAAAGACGGACGCCAAAAAAGATATTTTATGATTTTAAACAAAGCTTAAAAAAATTTAAAATGTTTAAAGGTCACTTAATATCTGTCACATGTTTCTTGGCTTTTAAAACTTATCCCCAATTTTATCGCTCTGTCTATGAATATTAAGCTTTGACTATAATTCCAGCTTTGAGGAAGTCGTAAGAAAAGCTTCTAAAATACTCTGGCTTTCAAGCTGTCAATCAGAACTTTTTCATGGCTTGCTTTCTTCTTGTCAAACTAGTTTCTTTACTAAAAAATGTAGCTCTTAGCTTGTGCATTCTTCTTGTAATTGCCATTGTTTCTTTTGCTTGGGGCCATCATGCCTATTGTCTGTCAAAAGTTTAATCTAATACTATGTAAATTAACTTGTGGAACTATTTGTTTAGCAATTTGGAGATCAGTAGTCAAAGCCTCGGCACTTGAAATGAATCTATGACATGTACACAACTTAAAAAACTCACATTAGAGTTTTTATCACAGATTAAGTGAGATTTTCATTCGTCTTTACAGTAATCTAGAAACTATGCAAATTATTTACTTAGAATTTATTTGTGAAATTTAAACAGATTGATAAGAATATATTAAAAACGTGAGCAATTTTAAAAGGAAATTAATTTTAGCCCATTAGAGTGAGAATTGCTGAGATACAGTTAATGCTCAGAAAATTCGCAGTGATTGATTTCTCTAAAAAAGGCTGTTGGCAATGAGGTTATGCAGCCACTGTCTGAGATGATGTTGAGATAAATTTGAGAGATGGGGCAGACTACCATTTAAAGTCGGTCATCCATAAGCAACTTGAAAATTTACCTTTAAATTTACCGTTAATTTATCATATGAATATTGTGCAGATATATATAGATATTTAAGTAGACATCTTCACTCATTGTGTACAAACTTTAATTTTTACACAGTGAAGATATTGTTTTTATCCTTTACTGTTACCATGACAACTTCATCAACCAATCACAAATGGCCTTAAAGTTTTACCTAGATGCTCAGATATGTCACAGATATTTATAAAATATAGAGAACATTACATATGGCCACTTGTGGATACAAATTTTACCTTCTGGTGTTGAATATCTCTCACTCATTTGCAACATCATCAACACTCGAAGATATTAAAATTTGTATCTCTGCCAGCTACAGAGAGACTCATATATGGTTATGGTCCATTTACTGAACTAAACTTGGAATTATTTCAAGCCTAGCAGTATGCAGGCTGAATGCCATATAGGATCCCTGTAGCTCAGTGGTAGAACATCTGACTCTTCCAGATACCAGCAGTATCCAGGAGGTCGTGGGTTCTATAATTCCTGTGGAGGTGGACTCTGAATCTTTTTTGTGTTCCATGTCAAGCTAGTGACAAACTATAATCATAGTTTAGTAACATTGTATGCCAAAAATTAGAAACAAGCTGAGCTATGCCTTCTTTCTTCAGATGGTTACGTTATCGGCCACTTTGCCAACAACGCAAGAGATTTTCTCTATCCTGCAGTACCTCCCTATCCGGGCACAGGAAGAGAAGTTACTCTGTTCAAAACATCTCTCTTTAACCCTATTAGAATAACTGTAAGTATGAACTCTTCTAGCAAAAAAGTTTACAATAATTCATAACCCTTTGGTCCTACAGACCAAACCCTATTCATTTTTTGTGTAATGTTTACCCTATTTTAGACCATGTGAGAATACAATTCTTTGCATGAAGCAAACTCATTCAGATTACTGTTTCTTCTCAAGCATTACCAAAGACTAGGAATCGTGTTCTCAAGGGAATGACATGATCTAAAATGGGTAAAGATTTATGCCCAAGGTGATTTTTGGTCTATTCATAGATCCACTCCAACAATAGCTCCACCAATCAGGGTATCAAAGTTTTTCCAAAGGAATATGGCAGGTCCGACAAACAACAACATAAACCTTTTGACTTTAAAGACTGTGCAATTGATTCTTAACAAAGCTTTTACAGCCAATTTTTTAAGCTGTGTATTCTTAGGATGCATAACTTCCATCTACACCAAATAGGATTTTCAGTTGTTTAGAAGGGTTTTAGGATTTGGGTTACCTGTGGAATCGTTTTGTAATTGGTTATTTGGGATGCCTGTGGAAACCCGTAAAACCAGATTTTTTGGGAGTGAGTGAAAGTATAGTTCTCCAGGCTGGCGGCCATGTGCTCGTTGGAGTAGAGAGAGAGAGTTCTTTTTGCAAGTGCAAAAAGTTGTTAGAATTCGTAGAATAAAATTGTCGTTCGTACATCAGTACTTGATCAACATGTTTTGGTGGCCATAACCTGATTATATGTTTATGGCAATTGTCAGAAAGCAGAAGTAACTATGGAGCAGTGGACCTGTGAATTAGATCAATCAATGCATAATTGCATGCAATAAGGGCCTTCCCCATGACATATTATCATTAATGACACATATTTTCAAAATTATGTTAGCCAGACATTGAGCAGTGACTGCAAAGTCTGGGTTTTAGGCTTCTGCCAATCAAAGTTTCAACAGTCTGTGAGTTAGTAATCATTTTGATTAAGGGATAACCAAAATCCCAGACATCTGGAGTGGTATAGGTCTTGTAATTATGAAAATAGGTGGTATTAAGAACACCTTGTTCAGGGATAAGGACAATCAAGGTTAATTCACTCATTAAATTTTTATGGATTGTAATCCAGGCTTTGCACAATCACGTGAATGCAGCCATGACAGGAGGCAGGAGCAATTGAACCTTGGTCTAATCTGATTTACATGAGAAAGAATTTAGTTTCCTAGGAGAAGAGACTGTATTGTTATGCCTCCTGTCATGGCTGCCTTCATGTGATGGTGCAAAGCCTCTATGCCAAAATGAAGGGCCCATTGATAGCCTTTTCTCTGTTTTATTTTGGAGCTTAATTGTATTTTATTCAGGGCCAACCATTAAGGCTTGAATTCTCCACTAAAACAACCATCAAGGAAGTACCAGACCCGGATGACTTTAACTCTTCTGTAAGTAACATACTTTAAAATATCAGTCTATTCCATTTATACTGTCAGCTAGAGCAGTGGACCTGTGAATGGACCTGTGGAATGGAATGGACTAGGATCACTAGAACAATCCTAGTTACCTCCCTTAACCCTGGGCCATAGTTTAATCTCCCCTTTCCAAAGGGAAAAATATAGTTCCAATAAACATACTGCCTGTCAGGCTGGATATGGCCTAAGCTGTTATGTGAAATTCTGATGTTTATCATAATTCTTTTGGCTAAGAATGACCTTTAACTAATTCTGTTTTTTATACTCAAGTTAAACCAAAATTAGCTATATTTTTGTTCAAGCAAACCTGGCTAGTCATTAAACCTTTAGCATCCATTTTGAACAAATCAGAACTACAACTAACCAATTAATAATTGCTAATGTTCAACACATTAATAAGGTAAATATCTTTTGGGTTTGTAAGGAAAAGTATTAAGAATTATTAATACCTGTATTATCAGAAACATTGATATCAGTGTGATTTGTGAAGTGTAATTAAGTGCTGGTATTATTGTAAAAGGTATTGAATTATTTTGATGAAACATTAGACAGGAAAGCAGTTTCAGTGGTCTTTTTGGTTTCATAAAAGACTCTTTCCAGAATCAAAATCTATTCCCGATTTCACACCTTGGACTCAAGATTCCACATCTCAGATGCCAAAAGTCCATATTTTGTTTTTTAAAAATCCCGTATTCTCTTACAATAGAGTAACATATAGTCTTGACTTGATTGAAATTTTTAGAAAACAATTCATATCTCCTCAGTAACACCTAATATTCTAATATGATAGAAAGATTCTAAACAAATAACTTGCACACACAGTATGCCAAGGACGACCTTTCACTCATGTCGATGCACACACTCTCATCCATTTCAGGACTCCGGCATGGAAGAAGGCTTGACAGACAGTATGTTTAAGGCCAGTCGACACTCCCTCAGCCCAACCAGGTCCAGAACTAGATCCCGCTCCCCTTCGCCAACCCGCCGCCACCTCTACGGCACCCCTAGAGTTGATGATACTTTAGCTAGTCACAAGGATCATTTTTTAGTCCGTCATAAAGATGAGAGATTGCTGGAAAATCGTGACTTTAGTTCTTTTACTCGTCCAAAGCCGAGACGAAGCAGGTCAAAGTCACCCACTAGAAGACCAAGGTCAGCTTCTCCTACAAGACTTGGGACGTCAACCAGACTGGGAATGTCTACTGTGGAACCTTTGCCTTGTAAGTTGAGTTCTTATAACTAATGGTAATTGAACTTTTTGGAGTGCAATTTAGCCTGGAATCAAACGCGCGATTACGAAATCGAATTGGCGGCGACTTGGTGGGCAATCTGTTGCCGTAAAATCGCTGCTTAGGTCGCGCGACAAAATTGATAGTGTAAAAGGGCCTTAATGTAATTTGCGCGCACGCACTAACGTTTTTCGTCTATGGGCGACTATCGTGCGCGACGTGCGCAAATGCACGGGACGAAATTTTTAAAGGCCCGTTGACGCTAGCAATTTTGTCGCGCGACTTGAGCTGCGATTTTATGGCGATTTTACTGCGACAGATCGCACACAAGTCGCCACCAATTCGAACATAATTTAGTGCAAACACGCGCAATTTGGGTTGCGATAACTTCGCCATTGAAGTCTCCGCTCAAGTCCCGCGGCAAAATTGTTAGTGTAAACGGGCCTTTAGTGGAAAATATCTTGAATATCCTTTTGTTTTTCTTTTCTGTACAGCTTGGAAATATTCAGAAGACTTCCCTTCATTTTCTTCGACACGCAAACACCATCGTTCTATAACAGAGCCGTTATCCCTCAGTTATTCCAGCCGTCCATCCAGCCCGTCACGAAGCCTGCGCTACGCCCTCGATGATCTTAACCTTTCCTCTGCAAACCCAAATAAGAAATTCAGTGATCCTCTACTGCGCTTCAAGACCCGCTACTCGCCTAACTTGAAAGCTGCTTTAGGAGCGTCCGATCGTATTCAAGAAAGAGTTGAAAGAATCTTGGATACCAAGGATAGAAGCATAGTAAGTTGGGAAGTTTTAGTCCTGAACTGAACCCACTTTTCTCAGTAACTATTATGTGCAAAGGCGTAAGGTAGTTTTAGACGGGACGATGCGCAACTACGAATTTTCGCGCAACAGTGTTTCAAGTGATGTTGCACATTTTGACGACGATTCAACAACTCGGAGCATGTTGCCGTGACAGAGATTGCGTGGAATATTGTCCCGCATGCCATGTTACACGAGAACAAATTTTCGCGCAACATCACTTGCAACACTGTTGCGCGAAAAAATCGTTGTTGCGAATCGTCTCGTGTAACATTCGAAAATGTGTGCGCGCAGAAATTAAAGAAAATTGAGAAAAGTTTAATCGTCATTCGTCTCAGTTATCTCTCTCTCACGCCTTCATTTTTTCCGCTCGTTTCGATAAAAGTGAGTCCAGTTCTGGACTAGTTTGTGATCTTCATTAATTCCCTTGTTAGGAGAGTGAAACGCTAGAATTTTTATAGCGGTCGTGGATTCTAGATAGAGTGATCCGGATCGCCAAGGCGCGCGCTTCAATGAATTTTTCTCTATCTTACAGAGTTTCTACCAGTTCGCTTTGCTTTCTTGTTGTAAAAAACGATGGTTTCATTGTTATATGTCCTCTTGTTATGTTGCCCGCTGCTTCGTCTCGTAAATCTACGACATATTTAACGATTTGATGACGCAAATCTTGATATATAGAGCGGTTTTCGTATGCCTTTCGTAAAAAAACCACGGTAGGAACGTGCCGTGAAGTTTCATAGCTAAGCGAAAACTATTCCAAGAGGACATACCACGTGAAAACATTTGTTAAATAACGACGACAGCACAAAACAATTCAAAGTTGCACGCTTGCACGGCTAGAACAAGGCTCGCGGCACAAACACGGTACGTGACACGGTCAAGGTACAGCACATAACAATTCAAAGTTGCGCGCTTGCACGGCTAGAACAAGGCTCGCGGCACAAACACGGTACGTGACACGGTCAAGGTACGGCAAGGAACGTCAAATTGCCAGAAAACATCACGGTCGTAGCAAGGCACGCTTACGGCACTGACCGTGCCGTAACTTTTTCACAGTCATACGAAATCTGCTCTAACATGATATGACCCGCACGGACCGGCGCGCGCGCTCTAGCAAAAAACATCGACAAAAATCAGTGGTCACATACAGAGTTTTTGAAATGGTCCGGCAAAACCTTCCCGGAGTTACCCATAATTCTTCTTGATTTAGAGTATGCAAGCGAGGTCAGGGTCTGGTTAGGAGCAAGTTATATGAAGGAGACTTCGAAAATTCAACAAAAAACAAACAGCGTTTTGTCAAATGTGGATTAAAATGCGAAAGAAGGATGTAAATGGATTTACCAAACAGGATATCTGAATAACAGAACTTTTCCTATTCTTGTTTAGACACAGTAGAGGAGTTTCCTCAAAACTACGATCAGTTTTTAATGTTTTTGTCCCCTGACCTCTGGTGCGTGCAAATCCTAAAGAATTGTGGGAAACTCCGGGAAGGAGCGCGCTTTACTTGAGCCAAGATGTTTACGTTCGTCTAAGATTAGAAACGGAAAGGCCAGAAAAAGGTCATATGATAAAATGCTTATTGACTGAGTTAGATCGGGCCGGACGGGAAAATATTTGGTCACTCTGCACTCGATCCTTACGGTCATCCGACCTAACTCATTCGATAATAACTTAATATACATGCGCGCACTGGTTGTCTTTCGTTGGAGCTCTTAGCGCACCCTGGAAACTTGCGCGCATTATTACTGGTCATTCAAGGACAAGCGTTCATGATACAAACCGAACTGTTATGAAAAGTGTTCTGAAAAATCTTCTTCCCGCTCTTCTATTTGTTGCAAAGTAGTGAGATTATTTTTATTAAATATGGCTCCTCTTGTTTTTATTTTTCTAGCTAATGGGAGAATCGGACAACGAGAGCGTAGATTCGCTGGATATTTTGAGGTATGTAATGAATACAAGCCATGACACTGCTCAAAGCGTTTAGACTAAGATCGTCCTTGTTCTAAAAGGATAAATATAGCGTTTTCTCAAGGTGGCGCACTTACTCAAATCCTAGAAATTTCTTTCATAATTTTATGGAATTCTTCGTTTTCGGCTAATCAAATTTGAATGCGCATCCAGTCTTGGGAAAGAATTCTATAGTTGTACGGCTAACAAACCTGTGGCCATTATTCCATGATGAAATTGGAATTATGAGGTTGGTTTGCTGGCTTTTGTGAAGTGAGAAAGACGAAGAAAATCCCCTGAAGCACGGAGGACAGAACCAACAAACAACTCTACTCACATGTGATAGTTACTCCGAATATTGAACCCACAACGTATCACCGTCGAAGGGCAGATCCAGGGATTTTTCTAGGGGAGAATGCATCCGAAGTCCTTATAGTATTTGCGAGCTGAAAGAGGACTGATACTAAGATTCCAGAAGGGCACTTGCCTGTCCTTAGGGGATGCACACCTTACTTCTACACGGGTACTACTACAACTTCATTCAACTTACATCTATTTCAAAACAGCGTTGTCACAGCCAAAAGCAACAAGCGACAAGACCAAGACCAAAAGCAAACGTCTGTGGTCAGGATATTAGCTGAGTTTTCGGACACACATTTGATCTTGGGAAGCATAACAGCCTGTCATTGTAAAAAGACTAAAATAACTGCATCTAAATGAATTATTATTGAATTACTGCCTTGTGGACTTGGCTTGTTGCTTTTGGCTGTGACTACGTTTTTTGAAATAGTTGTATCTGCAACACTTAACAATCGCCTTTCATGTTGTGCACGCCATCCTTCATTTTCTGATGCGTATAAGTAGAAGAGGTATTCCTGCATGTTGATTTGTCGCCTTGCTGTTTGTATTTCTGTAGGGATTCCTTAAGAGAAGAAAGAAGAGCGATCAGCGATGCTATACGTGAAGCTGATAGAGCGTAAGTATACAAGTATATCAAAAAAGATTGTCTATCGGCAGACGAGATACGTGATTGGAGACAGGCCATTCCAAGACCAACTTGTGGCCAAATGATGCAAATAGCAAGAACTAAAAGTGCTCGAAATGGCTTCTTTTGGCTACCAGCAGCACTGAATGTATCAATATTAACCTAATGACAGAAGATTGTTATATTCACGCAGACCCAGGAGGTCTTGGAATTACCTATCTCCTATCGCCCGCATATGTCACTCACGGACGACAACCTATTTCTTAATTGGTGTGCAAAAATCCAAAACTTATTTAGCCCATAGTAGGCTGGGCTAGCTGACCAAGTCGGCTGCATGAAAGGTTCAAATCTCTTGATAACATAGTTATTCTTTGTTGTTTTCAGAGCTTATTACAAGTCTCTTGGCATTGAACTTTGATAAACAGAAGTACGACAATCCTATTTTAGTAGGTAAAGCTCTTTGCTTGATAGCACATGACGGGCAGTGTTTGCCTGTCATTGTAGTCTGATCATGAGATTCATTCAGCTGATTGATACCTAGCAATAGAATACTCTCTGGTTGATAGCACATGACGGGCAGTGTTTTCCTAGCACCAAAATCATTTTTGTTAATTTATCTTGACCTCCATCCACAGGTATCGCATGGGTCGTAAACGTGTGTGAGTAAAGACGAAGAGAGTTAATGTTTTCATCTAGCGACAACGACACCAAGGGTCTTCATTGCCAGGCCAAATGCATACGACTTCTGTTGACTGTCTTTCTCATAAGCTCAGAGAAATTAAAACACGAAAGATTTTATCCCAAAGCAAGTCTCCAGCCCTAGATTTCTGACATCTTTCAAGTGTAAAACATGATTGAATATGTAAAAAAAAAAGTGTTTAACGAAGCCACTAAGTTATGACCTCTTGTAGCAATTCGAGTACTCGGAAGTGGGCTATTTGGAGGACAAAACGATGGTGAATATTTACAGTCTATTGTTTTGTCCTTCAATTTTGAACTGCTTTGAGAATCAAATTGTTGTAAAGGGTCAAGAGAAAATGAGGTAAGAGAAGGAATCCCTGGTACTGGGTTCTTTACCCATCATATCAGCCCTTCGTTCTATT
>WUAP02100220.1:0-16593 GCA_015163945.2 Stichodactyla helianthus
GGGACGGGGAAAGGGGTGGGGCAGATGGTTTGACAGTCCTTTTGAAAAAACCAGTTAGATATATATATATATATATATATACATATATATGTAATCATACATAAAATATGAAGTTTACCTTCACAGTTTATCCCGCCAAAGTTATCAGGGCAGATGCACTTGTACCCTGTCAAATCTTCTTTACAAACTCCATTGTTTTGACAAGGATTCACAGGATGGCACTTGGATTCCTCTAAAAAATATATAATTTTCAAGGTAAACCGATTTAGTTCATCTCTCAATAGCTAGGACATTATGTTGGGTTTTGTATGGCTCGTCTTACGTTCACAGTTTTTCCCCATAAAGCCTGGTTTGCAGGTGCAGATGTAGTTATCTTGTGTCTCGGTGCAGTAGCCACCATTACGACACGGACTGGGCTCACACTTGCTCTCAACTGAAAAGAAGAAAAGACAAGACAATAAATGTGTTTTTGAGATTCTTACTAACGAATCAATAAGAATTAAGCATGGAGTGTTTGTATGTTGTTAATGCGCTGCCTCTCACCACTTTGGTCGCGGGTTCCTCCGGGTTCTCCAGTTTTGTCCCTCCTCAGAATACAAAATCTAAATTCCAATTTGATCTTGGAAAGAGCGCCACTATAAGTTCTTTAGCTCATAGCTGTTAAGTGCTACCATCACAGGTTCTTTAGCTAAATACTATTAGTGCTACCCTAGTAAAAATGAAGGCCTTTTAGACTACCTCTGCTAAAAGTCTAGTAAGCTGATATTTTTCATCAAAGTGCGACCCTTCCAAACTGTGTAAACTGTTAAAAATATAATCTTTAATTTGTATTGCGCAGATGGGCCAATTGAAATGATTTTTAAAAGAATGACGTCATATTTGAGAAAATCGGGTTGTCAATTTATTAACTTATTCGGCTCGAAGTCGTACGGACCGAGCGCATATTGTACACTTATAATATAGATTTATAGCTGATATTCTATTGAGTTGCTCCTACCGTCACAGTTTTTGCCATGAAATCCAGTATGGCACGTGCACTCATAATCACCCACTAATTCTGTGCATTTGCCAAAGTTTTTACAAGGATTTGGTATACATTTGCTTTGGACTAAAGAAAGGTTCAAAAAGTAATGTCAGTAGTATCCTTATATTGTGTAAATATGTTTTCAATTGCTTCGACTCTTACCTTCACAGCGATCACCTTTATAACCTAATGCGCAAACGCATTTAAATTCTGAACCGACCGCTGAACACGAGCCTCCATTTCGGCAAGGTTTTTCTTCACAAGGACCATTCACTAAAAAGCAAACGTTTTGTTTATAAAGACTTATTTCATCTACATCTAAATGCAATGGAATCAACCTTTCCTCGGCTCTATTTCTGGAGTGCACATAACGTCGTTAACGGCCATGTTGGATACATAAATGAAAATAGTTCAACAGACATTAGTAGACGCTAATCCCATTATTATTATTTGTGTGTGTGTATGTCTATTTGTCTATTAGACTTGTTCCTGTTTCACGGGTTAAGTGCCATCACTCTAATCACGAGTTTATTTGTGCTTAAAGTGCTCGGAAAAATGTATATAAAAGTGAAAACTCATGAATGAAAACAAGATATTACTTCAATTTGCAAAATAATGCGAACACAGACATCCAAACACTCAACTGGTTTTTGCCGATTTAGCTTCCGGCAATCAAAATTAAAAATCAAAAATAAGAAAGCTAACCGAATATCACAATCATATTTAGCTGTTATAAATCGTCTAAAGATCGTTTTCAGTCATTTGGTGGGTTTTTAGGGATATTATGAGTAGTTTTCTGTTTTCTGTTGTTTGCTGTTGTTGTTGTTGTTGTTGTTTTGTTTGTTTGTTTGTTTGAAGTGGGCGAAAGCGAAAAACCAAATTCCAACGGACTGTTTGAAGGTTAGAGTTCGCATGATTTTGAAAATTGCAGTAAATGAAATAACTAAAAGAGGTATGCAAGGTAATAATCGATAAATGACCATATCATGTGTTTGACCTACTTAAAGACAACAGTGTTACTTACTCATGTGATGGTGATGAACAACAAGCAGACCTGGAGGTAAAGGTGGCCCGGGTACCATAACCGGTATAGGTACTCTCTTCGGTGGCATAGGGACAGGGCGATTAACAACGATTATTTTAGAAGGCCCTTGGACCGGTACTGGCACTGGAATCCTCAAGGTATGGTGCACGGGTCTGTTTATGATCATCAAATGGTTATGAGGCCGAATAGGAGGAGGGACTGGATACATCATGTGAAGCGGAGCACCTCCTATTCCAGTCCCTATCAGTTTAGGAGGCCCAAATCGGTTCTCACTATACCCATCCATTCTGTCAAAATGAGATCCTGGACCAAAATTTTCTTCCATAGCAACCATATTACCTTTAGCAGGCCCTATCAGTTTAGGAGACCCAAATCGGTTCTCACTATACCCATCCATTCTGTCAAAATGAGATCCTGGACCAAAATGTTCTTCCATAGCGACCATATTACCTTTACCACCTAAGTGAACTGGTCCACCAAAGCCTTCAAGGCCACCAATGTGCGTCTGTCCACCAATATTTTCTATTATAGGTGCACCTATTTTAGGTCCCATTGGGACAATACGCCCCCCCTCGCCAATATTACTAGTGGCATCTACATGAGTTGGTCCTATGAAAGGCATTGATTTTATACTTCCAATGCGGGGCATCCCACCATTTAGATTATTAGTATGGCCCATCCTATTAACGTTATGCGCTTTGTTTACTCTATGACCAGTTATAGCTTCTATATCTATTGGCTTAGACAAGTAGCGATGAATTGCACCACCAACATAACGATGTTCAACTCCGTTGGAGTAATATCTATGGATTTGGGGAGTGTTATCTGATGGTGTATTTTCATTAGTTTTAGAGATTAGTAAAGGAGGTAAAATGTGTTGTCTTTTGGACACATATTTTCCATCATTTCCAGCGTCTAAACCGCTTTTATGATTCACATTGCCATCTCCTTCACTTTTCAAAAACCTCTTTTGTAAGGTATTGTTGCCAGACAATGTTTTTATTTCTGACACTTCATTTTGGGGCAGCTTGACCGTTTTAATGTTTCTTTTAGCCTTCTTTAAAACATGTTTCTTCCGACGAGTTTTCGCGTTTATTTTAAAGCCAGTTTCCTCGTTATTTTTCAGATTTTCTGGTTTTGTGTAAAATGTCTTGACTTTCTGTTGTAACTTAATATTGTTCTGTGTCGTGTTATGATCGATTGCTCTTGAATATCCTGGGCGTGTAGACGTCAAATTATTAAGTGTTCGCTGCCATGTAGGTAGTTCTCCGTCGTGATTTGTGGTTGACCGGACATTTCTCGAGCTGGTAAGACCATTTCTTTGTTTTGAAATATTTGGCTTGCCGTAAGAAGGCTTCACCAGTAATAAGACAATCCCAGATAGGAATATCTGGATCGACAATCCATTCATCCTACCACGCAGTTCTTCACATTCTACCATCAACAAATATAGCCTTCATTGGATGTGTTTATATTTAGTCTTCCTTTTTAGGTCTCTGTGGCAAAAAAGAAAAATGGTCAAAGGTGTGTTCAATTTTTAATCACCTGCAAAGATCTCGAACAAAGGTGACATCATTGATTAGGCAAGACAGGCTGAGAAAGCTTACCGTCAAAGCAACTCTCTTAAACGTGCCAGCTAACCTCGTCGTGATGGGATTTGAAACAAATTTAACATACTGTTTAGTTCGTTTGAGTTTACTAGTACGTTGAAAAGTTTGGTAGCAGTAAAACCGATGCTGGTGTATTTTGTTACCGCTTGGTCGGGCAGTTTGCTATTTGCCATGATCTAATAACTGGATGCATGAGAACCCGCCTGTGTGTTCAGAAACCCACTTCGTTTCTGTTGATTTCGAGTGTTTGTTTGCTTAACACAACTAACACATTGAATTAGCTATTCCAGAGAAAAACAAGAAAATGACATGTACAAACAGGGCGTTAGAAGGCTAGTAACGGGCATCCGTACTTGATGAACCATGGGACACAAAGCAAATAAAATATAAGAGCTAGAATATTATATACACGTTTCACAAAAGCAATTTTTTTTTAGTTCTTTGCTTGTCTCATAATTTTCTAAAATACTTGCTGTTTCTTCCCCAGCATTCGCTGTTCCTACTCCTCAAGGCGAGTTCCTCAAGCAATTGCATATGATTGAAAGTAATGTTTAACGCTCAGTGTATATTTATGAAGTGATTTCTAAACGAATATCTTAGATGAAATATTAATGTTATGATGGACCTTTATTACTGGGCTACCTGCCAGTCTAAATAAAAGGGGGTGTGTCTCCGGTTTTTTTTGTTTGTTTGTTTGTGGTTTTTTTTTTTTTTTTTTTTGTCGTTGCGCAATATCGGTCTGTTGTCATTGTAACATGACAACCTTTTGTGTTTGATGAAAATACGCATGTGCTGTGATTCAGCCGCTTTCGCAAAATAGAAAGGCTCAAGCCACATGGTTTAAGAATCCTTATAATTTGCCTTGGGGCTCGGGGATTCTTCCTGTCAAGGTCTTTGACGCTCGCAGGACTAAAGTTTATATCAAAATGTTACTTGAGTACAAACTCAGAACTGGAATGCCAAAACGGAATTTCATACAACGATGATCCTGAGTACCAGAAGGTTGATTTTCTAAAGTCAAAAGATGATACAGTTGGGAAAGAAATGCTGATGTATAAGAAGAAGAAAGCCGCCATGTTGAATGCAATCCAAGTGAAGCAATTACAACGTGAAGGATACTTTTTTTAATCTTATGATTCATTTTGTGGACTGCTACTTGTATTCATAGGTTTTCACTGGTATTATTTGTCAAAACGAGCGTGTGTTATGCTCTCTTTGTGAAATTTTTTTGGAGAGCTGTTAACGGATAACAAGGTCTTTGGAATCAAGAAGATGAGGATGATAAAGATAGCAATTGTGGTCATGGAAACTGACTAGTTGTTTTTGACCGTATGATTTTTTTGCGTAAAGACTTGTCATTGCATATGATACGGTCACAGTATTGAATGGACGACATACGTCTAACCAATTACAACAGGCAAAATTACGGTTCATCCACGACGTCCAATTTTTTTTTTTTTTTTTTTTTTTTTTTGTAGTTGCACATAATTTGCTCCAATCATCATACAGTAAACAATTTGAACAGTAAACCAAATTGCCGCCATATATTGGTAGTGAAAGAAGCAAATCTTTTGTCAAATTAATCCAATATGGCGTACACCAAGAACAAGGGTTTGTGGCAAATGCATTGTTGGAGGAGCTTGATACCGACTCTCGTATCTGGTATTTCGGATTCTAACAGTCAAATCTTTTTGGAAACAAGGAAGACGGATTATCTAACGAAGCACCGGTGATGATGGACAAAGAAATAAAAGGCAGCTCAAGTTCGATATCAGTGTTTTTTGTACGTTGCCGTTGATGTGCAAGTTTTGCTGAACTGGAACGATCATTTAGGTGAGACGTCATGACGACCCCGAAACGTCCCTCAATAAAACATTTCCTTTCTTTAAGTTTTGTAATACTAAAGTGTTCTTTTTATTTTTATATGACAACGTTTTTGCAATTAGGTTTATATCGATCCAATAAGCTTTCTTCCCTGATATGTCGAATCTTTATAGGGCACGTTATTTTTTCAAATGGCATGTGGCAGCCTTGTAAGTAAAGCGGGAGGAAAATGCCAAAACGAAATGCAAACTAATAGAACAAATAGGATTTTCAACTGATCTCTCAGAAGAATTTAGCTTCAAAACAGCAATGTTTATCCCTGCAACCAATAATGCATCAGTACAATTGCACAAATTTATTTCCAGTTATACTTAAAGCATATTTATGTATTTTCTCATTCGAACTTAGTAATATCTAGAGCACTCTGTCAGGTACAGAGCTTGTTTAGTTTGGACTATCGAAAATGACATGGTTCGTGTTAGAAACTTTAGAAACTTTAATGGTTAATTGTATTCTTGGCATTTCCTTAATTATGATCTTAAACCTTTTCCCAAGTAATCAATTGTTCACGTAAACTGAGTATAGGAAATGCAAAAATAATAAACAATCGTTTTGTAGTAATTTTTCAGTTGAAAGTCGCTCGCAATCATGTGCTAATAGCGTTTAACGACAGCAGTAATTCAAACTTTGAATTATCAAATATTCTGTTATTTACTTACTCAATTTACTTATACGTAATTAAGTTATTGCAATGCGTTTATATAATTTTCATTAAACTGTCTAACTTAAGTGTATTAGAAATCAATAACATAAATAATTTTTCATATGGGTTATGATAAAATAAGCCGTGGTTATTTTATTTTTATAGCTTCAGTTTGTCGATAGTCCTATGATTTATAGTGTGTATTACAAAGATCATTTGTGCTGAAAACTAATGCTAAAAAATGTCGTTTTTTACTATAGTTTTGATTCATGTATATACAGGAATTTAACATCGCTTGCCGAGATTTTAAGACATTTTACTTGTCAAGCTCAATATGAAAATCCGGTTCCTCTGCTTTATTTTTGTCGTTCTTCGTTTTGTTTTTCTCAATATGAGTCTTTTTCTTTTCACTGGTCTTACAGCAGGGAGCAGGGCAAAGATAAGAACAGTCATACAAGCACTCATCTGGGCATTTCCCTAATGGACTGTTCAAAAGAGCTGACAAAGTATGAACAAGCTTTTCCTTTCGGTCAGCAGTCAAGTCAGCCGAAACAGAAGAAGAGTTTTTTTGGGCAGTAGAATACTTTTTCTCTTCATTTGAATGTTTTGAACTTGGTAACTTCTTGGACGCATAGTTTTTTGTTATCGTTTTAGGTAAAGAACGACTGACAGCATTCTCCTGAGCTGATGGTCTTTGACAGCAACGCGGCGAACAAGAAGACGGACATGCTGACTTGCACTGCGCAGGACAGGAAATGACGACTGGCGAGGCACTGTATTCAACTGCCTCGTTGTCCATAAGAGTAGTTAAAGCGGTTGGGTTGATAGGCGGAGGAACATCTTCAGGGGAACAGCATCTAATTGGACAGAAAGGTTGACATTTTGTGTGGCAAATAGCTGGGCAGGTTTGCTGTGAACAGCAATGTGATGGACAAGATGTACCGCAATGATTCGAGTTACACCCGGCTGGACATTCAGCTGTTGAGCTCAGTTTAACAAGATAGGGCTCCGAACAGCATTTTGGTGGGCATGTTGGCGCACACGTGCTACCACATTCATGTGGACACGTGCCTGTTTTGTGCGCGGCGATTGGGTACACTGTAACTTTACAGCAGTGATCGGGACAAGAAGGCAAACAGTGTGTTGCGCAATCTACCGGGCACGATGAAGTGGTAACTGTACTTGGTGGTGCTGTAACATCAAAAGGAATAATGAATCCTTAAAGGACACTTTAGGAACCTTTGTTTAAGATTATACAGGGGCGTAGCCAGGATTTTGACTTGGGGGTTTCAAAAACCCGTTTTCAAAACACCGGTAAGTCGCGTGAACTTATCACGTGACTACTAATTTCTTTGATACAGCCGCTAAGTGAAAATGATGGATTCAGCGCCTTTTGCAGCATAGCACACATTGATTTGTTACTTAAGATCGTTACTTAAGATCATCAGGATGTGTGTGTGTGTGTGGGGGGAGGTGGGGATGGCCCTTGTCCCTCCCTCCTATGGCTACGCCCCTGTTATATCATTCATATATTAAAGTTTTACATTATTATAAGCTTGTTTCAACTATTCACGACGGAATAGAACTGATTAATTTATTTTATAGAGATGAGCTCGCGGGACATGTGCCTCATGCCTGAGAAACATCTTTAGATGACAAGCACAGGTTTTTATTTGTGTAAGTAACAGATTTTGATGGAAATGCTTCCAAAGTACTTTACGTCCCATTTCGTCCGGAAAGTTTCCGTAATTAATCGAAATTCATCAGATTTATCATAATCAGATACGTTTGAACACTTTCAATGCTTACATAAACAAGGGCATCTTCATGCACTTTATAACAATTTTAATCTTTAAAAAGATTCAGAAATACATGCTATGGTTTTCATTTACCTATGCAATGTTTGCCATCAAAATAGTATCCTTTACCACACACGCACACCCCACGCATACAGTGTGAGTTAGAAGGACAGCCGCCTGGGCAACTCTCCACTGTAGGACGGAAACCGGAAGAAGAAACAAAGAAAATTATTATTTTTACTTTTTGGTAGAAATTATATTATAGCTATTTCTGTTTAGACGTTAACATTATAGGAAACATTATAAGAAAAGGAAAGCCTTTACAGGTTATTTGGGAAGGTTAAAGGGAGACGGCTTTCACATCATTTGACGAAGCAGTGCACAGAGAGAAAATTCGATGACAAGTGGAAAAGAGGAAGGCGGATTTAATTACAAAAACTATGCTTGAATGGGAAAAAAAAAACAAAAAAAAAACCGTCAACGAAAATAATCGTGAGAATAGAACTTATTCGTTGTCTTCAGGTCGCGTGTCATTCCCTCGGGATTTTCCCTTTGTTTAGCGGTAACGCTTGAAAACATACATTAATATGGATAAAACTCAAACAAAGATTCTTATTTGCAAGAGATCTTTGATGGGAAAACATAACGCCCAAGCGAATGGTCTATTAGGATGACCTACCATTACATAGGTATCCATTACCAGTGTAGCCAGGATTACAGACGCATTCATTAGCGAGACATGTAGCATATTTGTGACACTGATGACATCTTTTAACTGGTGATACAAAGACTTTAAGTCAGCAGAAACACCACAAACAGGTTCTTGGAGTGTTCTTTTGCCTGGCCACAAAAATGAGCAATTATGTCCCCTTTATTCTCCTATAGACAAAATCTACTTGGATGTAATGTTTTCCCATTTCATACCACGTGTTATCTTCTTGGAAATAAGATTTTTTGTTTAAGGTTCATACACCTTATCTTTGCAAGCGTTTCTGAGAAACAAAGAAACAAAACCCAAGGGAATGACACGTGGTTTGAAATGGGAAAACAAATACGCCCAAGTGGATTTGGTCAATTCTCCGAGGCCACCATTAAAGAGGCGAAGATATTGTTACAAGTTCTATTCTATTAAAATATAATCCTTACTTTTGGCACACTGGAATCCATCCCCTTGGTATCCTATACGACAACGGCATGCTCCATGAATACAGATAGCATGTATATCACACTGGTCGCAATCATCAACTGAAATAAATAACTTTCCTAATAAATATGGAGATGACAACTTAATTTGGAGGGTGGCAGTAAAACTTTTTTTGATATTAAGCACTGTACATTTCGTGGCTTTCCGTGTATAATTTTATATGATGAGGCGGAGCCTACATTATGTGGTCATTCTAGCCACTAGCTGACAGCGAAGACCTTCTACTTGTGATGACCCCGCTTTATTTTCAGGCCAAATAGACCGATATCCAACAAACCTGGCCAACTGCGTGCCAATCAGATTACGCTCTGTTCGCCTTGAAACAGTTAAGTACAGAAGGGCGGTTTTTGAAATGTGGGATAATTTCATATAGGAAACCAGAAGCAAAACTGAACCAAAACTTGGCTGATATAATTTGTTTTAATCTACCAGACTGCCCGTGTAATCTTGCAGAGAAAGTCTCGATAATGATATAAGAGGTAGTACGAAATAACAGAGAAGGCTACTTTATATGATCGTGAAAGCTGCTTATTCGTGAGAAAGTGCATAATACTTGCCATCACAGTTCTGGCCCCTGTAGGCTCCACTACATTTGCAAGTGTATCCATCACCAGTTTCTTGGCATGTTCCTCCATGAAGGCAAGGGTTTGGGTGACAGTAATGGGGTACTGCAAGTCAATCCAACATTTCTTCGCGTTACATATGAGGTACGGTAATACGAGCACCAAAATCGTGCAACAACAGTGTTGCGTTGCAAGTTACAGAGCGTTGTTGTTTGTATTACCAACACGTACGCAAATTACCACGCAACAGAGTGCTTCTACTTTTTGCAACAAGGAGGCAGAACGGGAAAAGTTGTGTACGTGAGTTGTAATACGAGCAACATCGCTCTTCAGCTTGCAACGCAACACTTTTGCGCGACATTACCGAACCTTTTAATAGAAATTTTCTTTAGGATTGCAAGCTAGATAATGCATATCATCTGTTGACAACTAACCGTACACATTACTGAATCCAACCTGTTGCATAAACTTTGACGCAGCCAAAGCATTTATGCTCGCTGTCTAATTTCAAATTCTTTTCTATTTGATTTTAAAGGGTAGAGGCTGAGCAGTTTTCATATTATTACTTAGTGACAAAAAGCTTCATTTTGAATCAAATAATCATTATTTGATTTTTAAAACTGGGTGACCTGGGGATTACTTTAGCATGACACCCCACTTCTTTGATTTCATTTCGTTTTCCAAAGTTTTTTTTTTTGTGTATGATATGGATGAATTTGCCAAAACTCTTTTTACACAGTTTTCTCTAACACTGTACTTACCTTCTTCTTGGCACGTTTTACCTCGGTAATCACTGGTACAAATGCAACGGAACGTATCGCCTTCTGCCACACAGGTGCCGCCGTGGTGGCAAGGAGAAGATGCACATGGGTTGGGTTTTTTAGGAGGCGCAGCTGTGCAAGAAAATACGAAATAGAAATTGAAATCCTTTGATTCTATAGGAAATTCTCAACCGGGCAATGGCTCAATTGGGGGCATAATATTGTATTAATGTACTAATTGCGCACTCAAGCCTCTCCTACGCAGCTGTCAACGACGAGCTCAAAAAAAGCAGCTTGTAAAGGCCGGTTAACACGGTACAACTTTTGCTTACAACTGTGGCGAATTGCGTCGTGTAAATCAACCCTACAATTTTTTTCTTGTAGTACGTAACAGCTGTAAACAAGTTGTAGTGTTATTTTACACGCAGCAATTCGTGTTGTAAGCATGGTGTAAGCAGCTCGCATGCAACAGTTGCAAACAAAGGTTGTACGTATAAACCGGCCTTAAAGTCCTTTACTGACATTGGTTGCAAAAGGCAATGGACTATGTACGAACCTTGCTAAAAAATTATTGTTATTATTATTAATGTAATTATTACCTTGGTCAAGCTCACAGTTGAGTCCAGCGAATCCTGCTACACAAACACAGTTATGTCCGTTTGGCAGCTCCTCACACGTCCCGCCATTTTTACATGGATTTGGAATGCAAAACCTGGGATTCGAAGCTATGAATAGAGAGGTAAAACAAAAACAGTACCTTGGCATTTTCTATCGGTTAGTAATACGTTGATAAATTTACGATGAGGTTAATTTTCAACAACTTAATTTTTGCGACTTCGAAATACAAGTCAGTAGTAAATGATGTAAGATAAAAGGATGTTGGGACTGGATTCGTTCATACCTCCATCTTTGAAGCATTCGCCCTTGGTACCTTCACCTGAATACCCAGTGTCACACACACATTGACCATCTTCACAGTGAGCATGAACATCACATAATGAACACTTGTCCTCTACGAGAAAAGATAAGATAAACCCTTATTAATGGAAAAAGATGCATAAATTTTGAAGTCATCAAATTACTCGACCAATCATAATCTCATCATGCTCAGGGAATGACATCATTGCTCAAGCTTGTGTTCGTAGGTTGACCATTACCTTCACATCGTGGACCTTGGAAGCGTTTGGCACATTTGCATAAGTACGTGTTACCCTTAGGAATGCATGTTCCTCCATTCTCACAGGGATCCGGTTGGCAAGCAATTGGTTCTAGTAACAAGAACAAAAACTCGTCAACTATAATTTCAGGAGCTTATTCTCTTCTAACGTCATTTAGTACGCTTTTAATTACAGTGTGAAACTGTCAAAACCTATCGACAAAGTCTTCAAGAGACGGCGTTATTTTGTGTTTAGAGATATTGTCTACACTACTTCTCCTTAGTAAAAGCTTAGCTTCTCTGTTATGTTTGTAGAACAAATGGTCAACAATACATTCATAATGTGGCGAACCTTACGAAGCGCAGTTGCAGTAAAATGGCGTCGCATTATTACTTAAAATGATGATGCCAGATTTGTCTTATGAATACAAGAAAATGCTCGCATTTTTTATCTCCCCATAAGATATTTGACCCAACGCGCGCTCTTGGCATATCAACCATCTATTGAATTGCCAGGTTTTAATGTTTGGAAACACAGATGTCAAATGACTGTTAAATACCTTCGCAGTTTTTCCCTTTGTAACCTTCTTCGCAGAGACAAGTGTAAGTACCAGCCTTCCTATCATCAATGCACGTACCTCCATGTTGACAAGGTTGGCTTTTACAAGGCAGTGTTTCTGAAAATGACGGGTATACAAAAAATGTAAGTAAAAGACTACTACAGATTTTGAATAGTTAGCAAGACATTTAAAAATAGTAATACTAACTTTCATTAAAATATAATTTTTGAAAAACGTTGAAAAATTGAGACCCTTTCCAAAATGATTCGAAATGTATAATTTCCAACATGGCTGCCAGAATCCAAGTTTTTGATGTTGAATGGCTGAAAAGAGCTTCCTTATATACCAATGCTAGCAGTCTAACTAAACTTCATTCTGCTTTTACAACCTGCTTTGTGTAACCGATCTATCTCTGGCTGGCATTTTATATCATAGCATGTCTCGGTCATCAATTACCTCACCTTGACACGTGGGTCCATAGTAGTTATCTACGCATTGGCAAGTGAAACCCGTGTCCGTTTCTTTACAAATACCGCCATTATAGCAAGGATTTGGGTGACACTTTGAAATGTCTGTTAAAGAAAAAGAATACCACGAAATAAGTATACTGTAATGTGTCTGAATTTAACTTTCCGAAATTCAACTGAGGACTGGAACGAACTCATGCCGAACAGAATTGTGGGGCTGAATTTGGGGACAAGATCAAAATGTGCCGCCATCTTGCATTGGATTCTGGGATTGATTTTGGGGACGAGATAGAGTTCGTGCCCAGTCTTTCTTTGGATTTCGGAAAGGTGAATAGCATTAGTCTTATAGAGATATTATTGATGTTTATCGATTTTTGAGATTATATTTTTCCTTCAAAAAATATTGAAGCAGTGGCCTTCAATAATTGGAATAAACCGGTAGCCGAGCTTAATCAATGTGATTGTCGGGATGAAGCACGTTTTGGCTCGTTTTGGACGCCACATGGGATAATGAGGATGTCAAGGTATTGGGACTGATCTCATAGACCGTTCTTACGCAGCAGCCAGTATTTATTCTCATGAGAATTAATTCTTTTGTCACGGCTTGGATGCGAGGTTCGCTTCAATCAACTTGGCCACCTTGTGAAAAAGGTCTATTGGATTTAGTTATGGATGAACATCATTGAATTTCATTTAAATATAACAAGACAATAGGCCATTTCCATAATTGTGTCATTTTACTACCACTACCAGAATGCTTTGTGAAAATGCTTTGTTATTCAGATTTTTCTACTCTCCTGGGAATTAAGAGATAATTGGTAAAATTTGACTGACAACAGAAGCCACTCAAAGCATTCTGGTCTTGGTAGTCGGTTACACCATCATATGCAAATGACCTATTTCCGATCTGCGACAAGCGGTTAGGTATAATTGTGTGCATCTTCTAGGTTTCAGATTGGTTCTGCGGAGCCGCGTGACGTCGCCAACTCTCCTTCCGCATCATTCCCAACTAAACTGATTGCTGTTGGTAATGTTATGAGTTCTTACCCGGTACATGCATAGTGTCATTGGCTCCTTTCGAAATGACGGCATGCAACAAAAATGACAAAAATGTTAATTGCAATTATGATTACTGAGATTGTTATTACTGTCGAGAGTTCAGAAGACTTAAATTATCTAACAAATGAACGAACGAAAAAATGGATGAGTGAAAAAACAAACAAATAAACAAATGGACAAATGAACGAACAAACAAATAGACTGAAACACAGAAACGAACGAACAAACAAACAAATCGACAAACCAAATGCAAATACAAGAAAAAGAAATCTTACACGGAGCTTGAAAATTAAACAGAAATTAGAAAACAGTTAGGTTTCATGAGAAAGGAAAGTTGAGTTTTATTCACACTGCGCACCAATATCAAATTTCTACATAGTAATTATAACACTAAAGAAAATCACTGTTTAAATACCTTCACATACATTGCCGTCGCCAATAAAGCCAGGCAGGCACACACACTTGCCAGCCATACACTTAGCATTTACATGACAGCTATGGCACGCGACGACTGGTAGATACACTTCATTGTTGGGAGAAAAAGTAAAAAATGTAAAGGTTTGGTAAGCATTTGCACCATCTTTGTAAAGCCTAGTTCTCACTAGCGACGCAAGCATAAGCGCAAGCAACATACGCAGACTCAGTACTGCATTTGTCACCGAGGTGTGAGAAAAGACAAGCACCGATAATGAGTAGTACACTACTGAGTCTGCGTATGTTGCTTATGCTTATGCTTGCGTCGCTAGTGAGAACCAGGCTTAAGAGGCTTATTACAAATTCCAGGTACAATCCGTACAAAGATTTCCCCTCACCTTCACAGGTTGTACCGCTGAATTCTGGCTCGCAGACACAGACAAAAGAATCTCCTGATGTTAAACATCTTCCATTGTTTTGACAAGGTTTTTGTTCACAGGGATTTCGTAAATCTGGTGACAAAATTAAGTATTGGTTTTTAAATGAATTCTCGACTACACGTCGTTTTTTTTTTTTTTTTAACCCGCTTCTCAGTGTTTGGATACTGGATGAAACACTCTTTCCTGTGTTTGATCCATTACTTGAAAAGTTGCTGTTATATTTAACGTATGAACCACGTAGAATTTCATCCGAACCCTTTGTGAGGTCTTTTAAATCAACTATTTTGCAATAGAGAAAAAACCATTTTCTATCACTAAAGTTCGACAGTGATAGTTTCATCTTCACATGAACGGCTTTTGCAAATGCGTGTCATCATTTCTGGACTTACTTTGGCACAGTGCCCCAGTGTATCTAAAGGAACATTCGCAGCGAAAACTGTTCTCTAACTCGATACAACTTCCGCCGTTCTGACAAGGTAGTGAGGTACATCTAGGTCTTTTATCTGCAAGTCAAGTAGAATTGAATATTTGAGTCATCATACTGCATATGAAATCTTTGTTCCCTTGACAAAGTTGTAGTTGCCAAAAGATATAGGGGATGTGACTTTAAAAACTTCTTAGGGAAAATGATGGAAATAACAAAAACTGAAAGTTTAATAATAATGCTATGTTATGCACCTACCTATCAATGTTTAGCCTCAGAATTGGAGGTGGGGTGGGGACAGACCCAGGGAGAATTGTTATTTTTGGAGATGGAAAAGTCAATTTCTCTACCCCTGGGACTCTACTAAATGTCAAATCTCCTCTCCCTTCCAGGCTCTCTTGTTGTTTCAAGTGTCAAATTTACCTCCTCTGGGGGAAAATTTACTTTTCAAATGCCCGACCCAAGGAACAAGATCCTGTGTCAATTCCCCCTGGGTTGCTCCCTCCCCTCCCCCCCAACCCTGGGGCTAAACATTGATAGGTGCATTAGGCTAGCATCACTAATCACAATGTCTCCTCAGTATTAACCTAATGATATTATATTGTCATTATTAATACGCAGACCACCACGGTCTTTTAATGACCTGTTTCCTGTATTAATTGTCTATGTCATTGCGACAGCAACCTTTTTTGAAATAGCAGCATGCATATACCAAGGTTGACACACACTATTTACGATGTTAACCAAATGACTTCAGCGTAACTGTTCGCAATATGGAGCCGCGGGCATATTTTTTTTCTGTGTTGACACGATCCACAAAACATTTTGGTTATGGTATATGTGTTATGGGATTGAACGCTCTCGGCAGAGTCGGACCAGGATCTTTATTGGACTCTGACATCTAGTAGTGCTTACTAATAGTGCTAGTGGTTACTACATGTAAGCTATATTTATAATGATTCTAAGACATGTGTCAATCTAAGATATCTCTGGTAAAATCGTAAAGCTATGTTGGCTAAAGGAATAAGTAAATTCCTAAGTTCAATATTCTAGCATCGAGTATACGAGAGAAAATCATAGTGATTAAGTATTATAACTGAAACTTATATATGAAAATATTACAAACACAAGGTAAAGGTTATAAAGTATCCTCTTATCATAGGATTTTAAAGAATAAACCAAGGATGACTTAGTGAAGAGGCGAAATAACTATAGGGTGTGTCAAAGGGGTTTTGGCATAGGGATGGAGCTTATGGTCTTTATGGCATGAATTCTAGCTTTGAGATTGTGGAAAATTACTGAAATGAGATCTTTATGTTTACACATCTAACTAACGTAAAAGAGAACAGATAAAGTCCATTCTGTTTGAGAAGATAAGTCATAAGCTGGCTAAATAACTCTAATTACTTCTTTAGAAAAACATATTAAAAATAGAATAATTTTCTCTCCCATAACATATGCATCATGCAACAAGCATCAAAACCTTCAGCAACCCTTTTTGAAATAACTAAATATATATACACCTACTTGCAAGAAGGTT
>WUAP02100442.1:0-16590 GCA_015163945.2 Stichodactyla helianthus
AATGAATGTATGAATATGTAAATATTATCGCACTGTTTTCTCTCGAGAATTGCCGTGTTGTGAAAACCTTCTCAAGTCTGAAATAAGACACTTAAATACCTCGAATGTTGGCAATAAGCCTATACATCCCTCGGGCCTATGGCCCTCGGGATGTATATGGCTTATTGCCTCCGTTTTCGGTATTTAACTCTCACTTAAGTTATGTGACTGGATAATCTGCAACCCAAGAAAGAATTCAAATCTCTCCTAAAACTTTACAAACACCATTTCACACATTCGTATCTTTACAAACACCATTCCACACATTCATATCTTTACAAACAACATTCCACACATTCATATCTTTACAAACACTATTAATCTCACAGTGTGTGTATGAGTTGGTTTTTTGAGCTTCCCTAACTCAACAGGTAACTTAGCTTTATATGGTTGATGGGTGGAATTTTATCTATATAGCTTTTAAGTTGTGACGTATTTCCAGGTCCAATTACTCATAAAATCAGCAAAAATAAAGCCAAAATTGTTATCCACTATCAATTCTCCACCTAAAACAAACAGAACTCTGTACAATTCCTGCTACAAAGAAAAAGGTAAGAAAAATCTTCACAAAACTGATTTCCATTTTGGACCCAGAACTTGCTTTTTGATTCAAGTGACGTCACACTTAAAAGCTCTATTGTCAGCCTGAGCATTGGGTTTCCCATTACAGATCCCGTGTCATTCCCTTGGGTTATATTTCTTTGTTTAATGGTAATGCTTGAAGATACATTAACATGGATATACATCAAATAGATAATCTTATTCCTGAGACATACGAGATAGTAAATTTGTGTTCAAGTAAAAATAGAATGACAAAAGAAGACTAAACAATAGAATAAAATGGAAGAGAATAGAAGACAAAAGAAGACAATACAATACAATACATGTAATGTATTCTACTTGGACATGGATTTATGGCCAGATTTGAAATGGGAAAACACTACATCATAGCTGAAATGGTTGATACCAAATATTTTGGTGTTCAAAAGTTATATTCTTAGAAATCTATATTAAGATCATGAAATTTTACACTAAGGCCCAGTTCAGACGTTGATCTTTTTGCTGGACCAAATTCAATGTACATGGGAGACAAAAGGTTCAACTAGATTTGTCATAGCAAAAGTTCAACGTCTGAACTGTGCCAAAGGAAATTAATTCAACTTACATGTGATGCTGCACTTTCCACAGCCTGTTCAAGCCCATATAATGTCCTGCCGAGCATGTATATTCCTTGTGACCAAATCGCACAGTCTTTATGTATCCATAACTCAATAGAACTACCTTCTAATTCTGTTGGCAATTCTGGTAATGTACCACCAGGTGACATAACTTTATCAGGCGACCTACACTCTTTATCAGCCTTATCACGTGAAAGTTTAGCCTTATAAGGTCCATAGAGAACTCCTAGAGAGTTATGATTAGATGGTTTACCGCAAAGTGCACATACCCAAGCATCGCCATCAACCCCTCCTCTCGGCTGTACCAAAATTGTTTTTGTGGGGGAGTGGGTTGGGGGTGTTAATTTAGGTCTTTTTGATATGTGCTTACTTGCTTTGCTTACTGTAGGAACATTAACTGAGTGCAGTCTTCTGTGACTTTTACCCTCTTCTTTCACAGAAATGTTTTCTTGTTTTTCAAGCGTAGTAGTTGGACTTTTGATTGGAAATGAAAAGGCAGGTTTCTGTTTTTGCACATTGTGATCATGTGGTTGTAGTTTTTTGTACATGTATGGCCGTCTCTTGTGCTTATCCTTGCTTCCCGGTGGCCGACCAATCCGCTTTCTACATTCTACACCACTACTCTCACCCATTTCATCAAATCTGTTAAGTTCGCTTTTATTTCTTGAAGCAAGATTTGAACCATATTCATTTGAAGAGAGTCCAGATCTTGTTGTTTCTGCAGGGGTTTTAATTCTCTGAAAAACAGCTTTTGATTTTAATATCTGCTTTTCAGTCTGGATAGACACAGTTGAGGTGGCAGCTTCTAGCGAGTGACTTGAAGTGTCATTTTCTGTCATCTCTTCTGTTGGTGAAAGCAAAGATTTCTCTCGACAAGCCAAATCAATTTCCATTTTGTCATCAATTTCATCATCCAAATCATCATCATCATGTTCATTATAATTTTTACTTGTCATTTTTTTAGATGTATCTTCTTTCTGTGACAGATTAGGAGTTATATTCCCTACCATGACATGAGATGACTTTCCTTGACCTGGATTGACACAGATAACCTTATTCCCATGTTCCCCCTTGGGTTGCTGCACTGTAATGTTCTGTACAGGGATTAACACATTCCCTTGTATCAGATACATTTGTCCACCTGCTGTCTTAGCAACAAGGACCTGTTGGTTGGACTGTGCTGACTGACCTTTGGCAATGACTGTCGCTTGGATGGTGGGTGTCTGTCCACTCCTAGATATGCTAACTGATGTGCCAGGTTGTCTTAGGTGACTTTTAGTGAAAGAAGCTCTTTGAATAGAATCTTTTGGTGAATCTCTTTCTGGCTTTAGAGGTTTTTCTGGAGAAGGTTTCAATACTTTTGAAACATTTACATCTTTTTCCTCTTTTTCTTTTTTTACTTCTTTACTAGTTTCCATTTTACTATCATCCTTTTCCTTTTTGCTTTCTTTTTCTTCTGTTTCTTCATGATTTTGTTGTTCCTTATTAGTATTTTCTACTTTCTTTTCAATACCTTTGTTGCTGTCTATATCCTGCTTTTCAACTTTCTTGTCCTGCTGTTTTTCACTTTCGTTTTCAATCTGTTTCATTTTTTCCTTCCCATCTTTGTTTTCTGTATGCTTTTCCACCTTATTTTCCACCATTTTTTCAAGTTTCTCTGCAGTTTCCTTTTGGTCTACTTCATCTTTCTTCTGTTTTTCAACGTTTTCTTCATTCATTTTATTTTTGCTTTCATTTACTTCCTTCTTGCTTTCATTTATTTCCTTCTTGTTTTCATTCATTTCCTTTTCACTTCCGATTTTGAGACTGCCAACTTTACCTTTATCTTTCACAGGAAACTTTTTCTTAACATCACATTTATTCATTTCAGAATCCTTTTCTGTTTTTCTTCCATCAGCTATACTCTCTGTTTCTTTCCTTTCTTTTTCATTGTTGTCACTGTCTGATTTTTTCTTTTCTTTAAGGTCTTTTGATTCACCAGGTTTCCCTTCCCTATTGTTCTCTTCAGAGGTTTCACTGACAACCACAGGCTTTTTAGCCTCAGATCTTTGATTTTCATCATCATCACCATCGATCTTTACATCTGTTTTCTTCTTTAAGTTTCCATGTTTTTTCTCTACTGCATCTCCTACAGCATGTGACAGGCCCTCGGCAAGATGAGGTGAAACTTTTTCAGCCACTTCTTCAAGCTTCTGCATGCTAGATTTCTCAATTACTGCTTTAGTTTTCTTTGCTTTTATTTTTGATGACCCTTCTTCTGAACCTGTTGCTAATTGATCATGCTTGTGAATATCACTTTTACCCTGGGGGGAGTAGGGGACAGGCTTTGTAGGTGCTTGAAAAGATGGTGGCGACTTCTTAGGTTGGTATGGAGGGGGTGATCTCAGGGGTTTAAAGGGTGGTGGTGATTTCCCAAGCACTGGGGGAGAGCGTCGAGCTGGTGATACAGGCCCTGATGGACTTTTCAAAGGACCCATTCCTGGATGATGGCTCTGTTGTCCAGGAAATGACGATCTTCTACTGGTACCACCAGTTGTTCCAGGTATAGTGGTTGTGGATCCCATCTGTGCTTGGTACTGATGCTGTGCAGACATTTTTTCAAGCCGTTGAGCAAACATACAGGAACTTTGTAAATGGTTTTGTGTTGCTGAGGTTGAGGTTGTCGCATATTGTTGTTGTTGCTGAGGCATGCTATAAACTGGCATACCTTGTGGCATCATTGATGATACTGGTGATGTTGATGACCTCCTTGGATGACCAACAAGTTGCTGAGTCATGGGTGATGTGGGTGTCTGTCCAGGAAAGTTAGCAGTGACGTTAGGTGGTGAATGAATTTGGCTGGCTGCTGGTGATCGAGAGGAAAAGAATGCCTGTCCCATTTGCTTTTGCATGGGAGACATAGAAGACTGCCCTGCGTACCCACTCCCTGGATACGACCCTCCATTTCCACCTACCGGCATAGGATAACCACTTCCTGTCATTTGCGGATGTGACGCAGGTGATTTTGGTGGTACTGAGGGATAAACTTCACCATAATAATTTTGATTTCCGTAATTAACAGTGCTTGTCGATGTTGGATATTGATTTGAAATGGATGCTTGATGGCTCATACTCCTGCTTTGACTGCCATATTGACCAATACTAGCCATGAAGCTGCCATTTTGTCCATAGTTCTGGTACATACTCATTGAAGATGTTGCCTGGGAGTGTGGCATATGCTGTTGGTTTGAGTAACCTGGATATGTTTGAAAGCTGCTGTCGTTGTACGAAGATGAAGGTTGGGTGAATTGAGAGCTTATCATGTCTCGCTGTTGCATCATTGATCCAACAGGACTCTGAGGAACCATTTGACTGGGGCTCATTGCATGAAACCGAGTCCCTTGCTGACCCATTTGGGATGTAAGGGAGGGTTGCACATTTCCAGTGTGGCCAGCCATGGATACTGGTGATGAAAACTGTTGCCCAAAACCCTGATAATTAACAAACAACAAGATTTCAGGAAATTTTGAAATAATCTTTAAACACTTGAGTCAATGTTTTTAAAGGATTACTAAAGAATGTATTTGCTAAAGCACTCTTGCATCTCAGAAAATGCCTACTGATGCGTTGGAGTAAAGCATTTACAAATAAACTTACGACTTAAGTAAGTAAGTTTACACCTATTTCGAAAAAGGTTGTCAGTCGGAGATCTGAAATCTGGCATCTAAGACCGAGGAATTGAGCGCATGAGCTGTTAATTTATTTTTAAGTTAAAATTTAATCTGAAATTAAGTTTTATCCTTTAGTAGTTTGCAATCTGTAAATAGCTAATGTGAAACGACCTTTGAGCGATCACCTACGCTTGAGAATTATCTGGCTCAGATTCCAGATTTCAGATCGCCGACCGACAACGTTTTTTGAAATAGGTGTAACTTTGATTCCTGCCAAGGGCTTAATGTTAGTTATTTTTCTCTTTATCCTTTCTATATGCACACACTGAATGCATCACTTTACTTTCTTTACTTATGACTAGTTTACACTAGCATTTTATCATCCAACTTTATGGTGACAAATCAAGTTCATGTCCCCACTAATTCAAGCATGTTTGAAATTTAGTGCAAATGCACACAATTTGGGTTAAGATAAATTTACCATTGAAATTGCCATTACATGACAGAACTGCTAGTGTAAACAGAATTAATACATTTAGTCTTGATTATACATGTAAATAAATTAATCATTAACACTTGTTAAAGTCATTGGTATCCAAATGTGTTGGTATTATTTATTCTTTGTGTTGATGTTGGTATAATTCATGAAATATTTTTTAATAATAATCCTGTGTAAATGAAAAAACAACAATCACAGCAGCATTTTTGAATGAAAAAAGAATGCAAGCTATCTGATAAAAACAAGTTTGATTATGTTTACTTCTTACCAAGCTAAGCACAGACACAAGATCCATAATGGTTGTGTACAAATGTGAAAATGAAGTAGAAAGGTATCATTTAACAAATGTGAAAAATCCTTAAATGCAAGTATATCTAACATATATTTTGTATATATATATGTAGTGGTAGATAACGATCGTTTCTTCTTTGTTGATGATACTATCCCTTCTTTAATCTGTTTGGTTTCTATCTGATACAGTGCTTAGACAAAAACAAATGTGTATTTCATCTGGTTTGTCATAGATCTTGTCTGAGTAAATTCTTATCAGCAGAACATAATAGTAATGACCATACATTTTACACACTATCTTGCTACTGAATGGCTAACAACATACACCTAGTCCTCATTAGCGTATGAACTTGGCATGATAAATGTATTATCTGCAGGAAAGTTTGCAGATATGGGATTTATCATGTCAAGCTCAAAGTCGACATGGTAATAGATAATAAATAAGAATTTCCTAAATTTTCAAAATGTACAATAAAACCATTATTGAATTTGTTTCTTGCATGATATGGTAAATCATGACCTCATATCTGTGTTTATCTGCTTCAGCCTACAGCTTTGGCAGATAACAAAGATCTCAGTCTTGACTATTTACAATATCATACTCCATCTCATCCAATGACTGCTTAATAGCACCCATCTGGCTTCTTGGGGATACCCCTTTTTAGCTAAAATGAGCATGTAAACAAAACGCTAAAAAACTTTACGTGAAAAACTATTTAAACCTGACAGAATAGCAAGTTTTCAGATGGTAAAAAGCAATCATAATAGACCAATTTTTTGGCAAACATCTGTTCATGAGGACTTTTGGATTGTTAAAGTCGTGAAAATTAGCATTCAATCGATATTTACCAGTTAAAAATGCACAGTTAGTAAACTTTACCAATTTTCGAAGTTTAGTCGATGTGTTTAAGGAAAACATTGGGGTAATAATTGTAAATGTCTGGCGGTCAACCAATGTACAAATAAACACATTAAATAAACAATTACGAACCATTTTCCTCTTAAATTAAAAGATAGCAACTTCAATCAAATTATTACTCTGGTTTTTGGATTTGCGCTGAAGTATAACGCTTGGCAAACAATATAAACGTTAGCCTGTTTGTTTTAAATCTTTAAAATGGCTAAAAACCCAGCGATTTTAATTCAAACAGGAGGCAAAGTAGACGTGAATTTTCGTTTTTTTCCCCCCTAATTACATAAGTATATAGTAATTTTTCTTAGTTTAAGCCAGAATCTCACCTCGATCGCTTGTTGTGGGTTATTTTCGTTGGTTTCTCCGTGTAGTAAGATGTCCATCAAGTCTCGATTCCCACTCTCCATTCCAAGAGAGTTTAGTCTAAAGAAGAAGAAAGCAGTTTTCTGTAAGAGTGATCTCTGGTGATCTTGGCTCAATGTCAGCAACTCCACAGAACACGTGGTCACTAAAAACACCCCAAAAACTATCCCTACAGCGTCACTACCTTAACCAAGCGCAAACACTCAATAAAGCGATGTACAATTCACAATAAAAGCTGGTAATAAAGGAAAAATAAGGGTATTTTCGAGTTGCATGATTAAATTACACGTATTCAATAAGCTAAGACTTCAAAATGCCAAAATTTCCAGCAGAAATAACAAGGATGTTTGACGAAAGAAAGCTCATTGGAGTCTCACTTTACAGCTCATTTGATCCCTTAGGCATCTAACTTGACTTACCGGTAGGTTCTGTGGTTGTTTTGAGGTTAATATGGGGTAAAATAGGAGGTTTTTTCAGCGAGTTTTCAAAGATCTTTTTACTCGAAGAGCGCAGCATCGCGTTGTACAAAAACTGCTTCCGCCCAACCATGGTCAGCGGATTGACTAGTACCCAGGCCCTTATCTCTAGACGGAAAAAATGCCACTTGAAAAACCTCATCTTTTATTTCACAAGAATTAATTTGGCACCAACGATATTTTTTTCATGCTGGGCAGAGTTAATCACAGTAAATTTTGGTTTGGCCTTGATTTTTTTTGTCGCAAACAGATCACGTGATCACTTCCCGCCATATTGCAACATGACAAACTCCGGCAGAGCAGCTGAAATATTTAATCAATACAAATACTATGTTGAAATTATCTAATTCAGTTAATCTGTACGTGGGCAATATATAATCATATTTTCTTTATGATATCATGTGATTTGTGATTGAAATTGCGCAAAGCATTATGGGCATCTTTCACAGCCAGCTGGATACGATCAAGGTGTTTTTCTGGCCAATCAGAGCGCTTTGCCATTTTTTATCATGAACTGATCTCTGTTTCTTGTAATACTCTAGTCAACAGAAACCTCCCCAAGTGTTGATCAAACCGGAGAGATCATGAAAAGAGCGGCGAAAAACAACGATTTCAAGCATCATAACTCAGGGACTTCCATTTATTTTTTACAAAAGAATAGTGTCAGTGCAACTGATTTGTGTCGCGATTATAAAATGCATATTTTTCTTTTTAAGTTCGCTGCACGCAAAAATGCGTTTCAAATATTACACAATATTTCTATAAAATCGTATGGAATTGTGGGAAGCAGGATATTGGCTGATTTGTCACTAATAGTATCAAGTATCCTGGAGCATAGAAAATACATATTGTATTTGAATGACGAAACTAAATGCTCTGTATCCACTATGCTATGCGTATGTCTGACTTTCCTAACGCCTCCCACATGGACGAAAGCGAAAAAGGGATACTAGTTCTCTGAAACAGTAAGCTATTCTTACTGAACTAATGACACTGAAGCCTGTAAATCGGAAATCTCTAGCGCAGCGTTCAGTTCTTGGACGTAAAATAGATTCACTATAAATCTATGATTTTGATTCTCGTATTGGTGTCGTTCGTTTCATGTGATTAAGACGTCATTTGACGTTATTTTTTGGCGGGAAATGGGACGCATTTGTAGTAGCATACTTTTTGCTACGCGTCTTGGATGAATGTGCTCAACAACTTGATGCAGTGATCTTCATAGCAACGTGAATGTCCGACTTAGCAACGAGGAACGACAAGTGATCGCCTGCCTCACGAATCTCTTGCATCGCACTGGAAAGAAATGAAAAAATGGAACGAAAAATAGTAATAAAAAATTACATCAAACTCAATTTGAACAGAAAGAGAGAGGGAGAGAGGGCGGAGGGTTTGAGATTTAAAACTAAGTGAAAAGATTGAAGGATTACATACCTTTGATAGTCAGCTCCCACAAGGCTTGTTCCATTAACTGCTAAGATACGATCCCCTAATCTTAGACGACCGTCCTAAAACAGACGTATAGATATATATGTAAACTTTATTTAACTTCGAGTTGCAATGAGACTGCTTATGTCGCTAGCAATATGCATACAAATATGCCGAGAAAATGATGCAAAACAAAACAAAAACGAAACGAAAAGAAACGAACCGAACCGAACCAAACCATAACATAACATAACATAACATAGCATAACATAGCATAACATAGCATAACATAGCATAGCATAGCATAGCATAGCATAGCATAGCATAGCATAGCATAGCATAGCATAGCATAGCATAGCATAACATAACATAACATAACATAACATAACATAGCATAACATAACATAACATAACATAGCATAGCATAACATAACATAACATAACATAGCATAACATAACATAACATAACATAGCATAACATAGCATAACATAGCATAACATAACATAACATAGCATAACATAGCATAACATAGCATAACATAACCATAACATAACCATAACATTACACGTACCTTTTCGGCTGCTCCACCTTCTAGTAATGTACGCACGTATATTCCAGGCGATCTCAAGGGGGTGTACTGAAACCGACATAAAACGAAAGATTACAGGGATTAGCATAACAGACTTTATATCAGCAATTCTCATGAACCAACCAGGGTTTAAGAAAATCGACCAATGGACCTAATCCATTGGGTGTATTTGTTTTCCCATTTCAGACCACGTGTCATTCCCTTGGGAATTGTTTCTTTGTCTCTCGGTAGCGCTTGAGAAGACACGTTAATATGGATGAGCCTCAAACAAAGAATCTTATTCTCAAGGGATTGACACGTGGTCTGAAATGGGAAAACAAACATGCCCAATGGATTAGGTCTATTCTTCCGAAAATGATTTAATGTAATACGAAATGTTGTTTGCGCAAGAAAAGATTTATCTGCTTACTGCATTGTTTACTGATCTGTCATCCAACATGGCGGTCATGTCTTCCAACATGGCCATCATTTTTAAGGATCGGGCATTAATATAAATCCATTTTTGGAATGGCTGATTCCTTACCAATCCATCAATCAATCCCAGTCCAATCCCAGAGCTCTTTTTCTCCAGTTCAACAATAAATACGTCATCTTGAGGATCATCACCATCACGCATGCCTTCTAACTTCCGGTGAGAGCCACTTCCGGGTTCTACGTCATCGGCTAGGTTGGACCTGTGTACGTCATTTCTTTGCAGATGGCTCATGAATTTGACTTTGTCTGTTACTCGGACTTCGCTGTGTTTTTTCTCTTTACCCTGGAATGAAAATGAGATTATTGTTATGCTCTACCGCAGGAAAAATTCACGTTCCATTAAAAAATATTATAAGGAAAAAAAAAGATAAAATATGTGTTATGAAACAGAATATTCCTAGGTTACGCATGAAGCACATGTTACTTTCCAATCATCTCATATGTTTATCATCTCCAAAACCTCATGTGTTTTACCTTTTCCTACACCTTACATCGTCTGTGTAAATTCATAATTCTTTGTTTGCATCCGCCATCTTGCTTTAGGTAATATCGTCATGTACGGGAATCCTCAGGGGAACTTATTCAGATGCAAATTTTCCGTATGCAAATTGATTCCGATGATTATTCGTTTATACCTCGTTCTATATGATATTATATATTCATTATATTCATAATTTTGTCAAATGCTAATGAACTAATACTTTAAATACCAGAAAAAAAGGAGTCCAGCCAAGCGAAATCACTTCGTGGCGTACTGGTTAGGTTTACATACTTGTCCAATACTCTGACAAATTTATGCATAGCATTGTATTGTAATTCATTGTGTTGTATTGTTTCGATATAGAATGTATTGTTAAACTATTGTTATAGCAATATAACACAATACAATGCTATGCATAAATTTGTCAGAGTATTGGACAACCCTCTAGGTTTAGGGTTAGTGGTTGGGATAGTGTATATGAAGGGTTCGCTGATTCGATACTTGCCAAAACCACTTTTTTTTTTATTAAGTGAGGACAACCAAAATCCTCGAAAAATTTCTAAGTCCCACTCGTGTGTTCGGAAACCTATGACGTACTTGGTTAACCCGTACACGACGATAGTACCTTGCTTTAATACTCTGATCCAAACTTACGCTAAAGCCCTGTACTGTGTCACAGCTGTTCGCATGCAGTCATTACCTCGATCTCATTCTGTCATGCGTGCTAGAGATTTTGTCATATTTACTCTATAAACATTTGGTTTACTTAGTACTTTTCTATCTACTTCGTACCTCTCGTGATTCATATAGTGATCCTTAATCTCGAGTTCCTTGTGACGGAAAGATTGATTTAATATCGATTTATCGACAACCATCGACTGATTTAGCTAAGCAAGCATTACGAGTATGTAATCTTTCTTTTTCCTTATGTCGAACATTCGCTCGTAATCCCTGCATTATCTACCCTAAACCAGTCTGACCGGTTGATCACGTGACACTAGAATTAATTATAGAATCGTTATAAATAGACTTGATTGTAACTCCTAGAGTAAGAGTTGTAGTTGTTACTGTCTTCAATTAGTACCAATAAACGAACGGTACCAGTCTATCTCTGAGCTGTCCTTCCTAACATATGACTTCTCGTTTTGAAATTATCGCTATTAAAACCATTTCTTGTTTGGTATCATTACAAGAGAAACATGAACACGAATTTGCACAACGTCTATAAATTCGCATTTGCGTAAGCGTTGTGATTGGATAATTCACACGAAAACAATTGGAAGCCACTTCAGTGTTACCACAAGTTGTACCGTGTACGTGTTGTAAGTCAGTACGGTAAGTTTCCAATTCATAAAACGCTCTATTGATTTACCTTTGGAACTGATTCTCTGTCACGTCCCACGTCTTCGTTTTCAGGCAGTACCGACAGACCGTCCAACGATTCAACCGTTCCTGATCCATTGATATCAACCCATCTTGTACCATCATCTTTATGCGAGTCGCTCTCTTTCCGTGTCGGCTTTGACATATTCTGATTCTCGTCCCGCGTTCCAAAACTCGAGAGACTCGACGTAGATGATCCCCCGGAACTTGATCTCACGTGATAACCACTCAGACTCTCACGAGGAGATTCCGTTGGTGTAGTCCCCCCTGACGTTCTGCCTCTGGGGGGAATAGCCACAGGATTACCTGCAGACGAAGGCACACCGTGAGGTCTTGGATGACGGACCTTTTTTGAGAGGTCTTCCTTTTTATGTCCCCTGGGAGTTGGCTGTGGGGATCTGGACCGCGGTTTGGAGGAGTGAGATGCTTCGAGAGAAAGATCTGGCGAGTTTCGGGTGGGTGAACGCGGAGCTGGGACAGGTGCAGGTCTATCTTGTCTCGTCTCGTGCTTTGGTGTGTTTTTATCTTTTCGATCACTCGCTGCAGCGTGGGTTTTTACTGGAGCCCTTTTTGGTTTGTCAACTTGACCTTAAAAACAAAGATATTCATTAAAAGACGCATTGACGTGAATAAGGATCGTCTAAGTTTTATATCATCAACAGGCCTGCGCTACAGTTGTTAGACGCTGACCAAGAAATATGCAGGCTCTTTGATTATGAGAGTCCACGTTAGTAGTATAGACTGTATACGTTTACGGCGGAATTAATGAGGTATTGTTCTGGCGCTTCTGGACCAATGGGAAGCTAGTCCCATTCCCTTTTTGCAAAAATCCGCGGATTTCCATATGCGCTGCCTACTGGTCAGTGGTGTAACCCTTTTGGTCAGCGGCGAAGTACAGAAGGTTTTCGACCGCATGCAAAAAAAAAAAAAAAAAAAAAAAAAAAAAAAGCCGCGGGCGACTCTGAATGAATAAAAGCCGGTACGGTAGGCTTTTATGCACTTGAATCCCCCACCCACCCACACTGGAAAAGGGCAAGGAATTTAATATTCACGTTGTATTAAATTTACCACCTTCTCTCGGTCCCCGGAGAAAGATTTACTGTTAAAATTGTTTAAGTTGTTTCTGTTAAATTATTAAAACTGTTGAAGTACGCATTAAATTCCCCGTATCCCCGTGCATTCATGCTGTTAAAGTGAGTCAAATCCCCGGTCTCGCCGCTTTAATTCCCCCGGCCTGTCCCGGGGATCGGAAGTATCAATTGACTAGTGCATTACCTACCAATTAAATCCCTTTAAGTGGTATTTTTACAACAATTTTATAATATAGGACGTTTGCATGATGGCGTCATTAGACCTCTGCTACCAGAATGCTTCGCGTATTTTCTTTCATATTCAAATTTGTATTTCCTCATGAGAATAGTAAGACAATTGATGCTAATCAACACAACAAAAGAAAGTGTGCAAGGGATTCTGGTAGTAGAGGTTCATGACGCAATAAAGCAAATGTCCTATTATTGTCCTCACCATGATCTTTATGTGTCGCGGGAAGAGGAACCTGTTGTTTACTGTGGTGGTCGTCGTGTGATTTTGAAGTCGGTGGTGACACAGTGACAGAAGGTACATCGATATCATCCAAGTCATCCGGTGAACCAAATGCAGAGAATCTGATTACCTCTTCCGGTACAATGACTGATGGTACTTCCGGTTCCGGTCTCTGTATCCTACGGTAAGTCAATATTTTTAGGAAGACGTTTTTGGTAAGGCTATAATAAACCGACAATGGCATGGGTTCCCTGTGGCAAAACAAGTCCCGTTTATTCACACATTCACCTTTCCGAAATTCAAAAAAAAGACTAGGCGCAAACTCAGTCTCTTCCCCAATATCAATCCCAGAAACCAAGGCAAGATCTCGTCCCCAAATTCAGCCCCACAATTCTGTGCGACACGAACTCGTTCCAGTCCTGGGATGAATTTCGGAAAGGCGAATTTGTTGTGGCCTCTTGTCTTTAAATATCACTTACACTTACTTATTAGATGATTTATAAGTTTTCCAGTCTGGGATTTTAAAACCTAGATAAAAATAAAAATAAGAAAACTTGATAATAAACTAAATGATTAGGAATTATTTGATGGTTTTGAAAAAATGACTAAATAGTGGTTTGCATAACTCACCAGAGTTGGAAGAACTCTTGATAAAGTCAAGATATTCGTAAAATAAAGCACTTGACGGGCCTGTTTTGAGGTCTAATATGAAGTTAGATGTTGGTAGTGATAGCGGAGGGTGATCAGCGAAGCTTAACAGTATATCAGCTGAAAAAGAAAAACACAAATTATAACTAAGGTGGCTTTTCAAAGCTGTCTTACTGGGATTCCTGTGGTAGTGTTAACTTACCAGTTCGAAGCGCGGGCTCAACTTCTTCTGGTGGTGGGAACCAGCCGCGCGGACGCGATTTTCCCGGGCCTAACTGGTATTCGCCTAATATTTGTTGTACTTGTGCCGCGTTAAGCGCGGGAAAATCTCGACGAATGGCTATCCAGTCAGCCTGGGATATTGAAAAATAAAGACATGATTTAAAATAATGATTAATATCGATTTATAATTGAATTATGTTTGGCTTCAAACACAGTCAAACCAGCTCAAGCGTACCCCTCTAAATTCCATCAATGATTTATTATTCAAATATTGAATTGATTATTCAAACTTCAAAATTAATTCTTTACTCGAATTTTGATTGAAAATGCACGCAAACGTCATACTAGCCTTTCTATTGAGTTTTTCTAGCTATTTATTGAACTCGTTAAAGAATCAACTGAATATGCTTGAGCCTTTTTGATGGTAAATAAATTATTCTTAATGAGAAACACCATTGAAAAGAGGCAAGAAAAATTAACAAAAGCGGCCTTATCGTGAGCTTGGTAGGTTTAAAACTACAAAAGAGGAAGAGGAGAATTTCGATGGCAAATGTGTTCAACGTTATCGTTATCATAGCAAAATCTACCAGGAATACCTGTAACAATTGAACCTTAGGTGTCGCCAGCAGGTCAGCCGCGGTTGAAAGTCTTGTCAAGTAGTGAACATATTCTTCTTGTAGTCCAACTTGAGATGCCCAGCTTTCAAGAGCGTCAAGATTCCCACGAATTTGAGCTCCCTTTGCCCAGCGATAGAACTTACCGCCCGCTCCTCTCTCCATCAGCGTATTGAAAAGAGAAGCATTGGTGAAGAAGAAGAGGTAAGCGAACAGTTGGTGAACTATTTCATTGTGTACACTACATTTAACTAGAGCGTTGTAGGTCTGGTTGAAGATGCTGACTACCATGTCGATCTCTTGTGGTCGTTTCTTGTCGTTTGAGTCGTCGTCGTCGTCGAATTGGAATGGATTGGTGTCGAGGATAACTGGAAGAGCGACGTAAAGAACCTACAAGCACAACGATTGGAATCTTCAAACGCAAAAGCCGTCATGAAAGAAGTGAAGTTGAAAAGAAAGAGGAGAAAAATGGCTTGGAGGCGAGACGAAGAGAGGGATGGGAGCACAGCGATTCCAAGAAATATGAAAACAAAAATGCTGTTAAATTTGTTTAGGGGATTTACATATCCCCTAGAGTATTCTCAAGTACTTTTTAAAAAATCCCCGCCATAAGAAATTGAAATTGCAAGGAGGGAGGGTTTTTAATTGAAATTAAAAATTGCAAGGAGTGGAATATTTTTTAAATAGTGCTTGAGAACACTCCAGAGGGTGGTATTTCTTAATATTTTTTAAAACATTCACAAAATCCAAGCTTGAGCTCCCTGTGATGGGTGCGGAAAGTCGAAGAACAAACGAAGGAGTGGCAAAGGAGGAGATGAAGAGAAAGTCGTCGAAGAAAAGAAAGTATATTGTACTGATTGCATTGCTTTTAACTCATCATTTATAAATGAAAAACTACAGTTTCTTCCTCACCTTTGTTAGATGATACACTGTCTGCTGAAAGGTATACATAACAACTTCCTCTAGACAGACCAACAGTTCGTCATCAGCCCTAGTCAGGGCCTCGTCACCAAGGGAACTGATTAGAGAGGCGTCTCCCAGATAACGCGTGACGTTTGATCGCAAAAAGTGAAACATTTCCATCGAGTTTGCCATCCAGAATATAACGGGATTTAATTGGGGTAGCAGTTCGCTCATGGCTTTGTCAGGAGGCGTGTCCCTGGTAACCAAGCAACAAAATATATCAGATTGCTTCCAGAGAGGGTCCTGAAGGGGGTCTTGATCCCATTTTCCAGCCCAAAATTTTGCAAAATCCCAGTCCTATTTATGCAAAATCTCAGTCCAAGTTATAGAGTTAGAGTTAGAGTTAGAAAAATCCCAATCCCAGTAATGGCTTAATCTCAGTCCCAGTGCATCAAATCCCATTTTCCCAGCCCAAAAAAGGCCAATCCCAGCTCCCATTTTACCCCTTCAGGACACTCTCCAGAAGATCTAAGGGAGACTGGTAACGAACTCGTTCCGCATGGAATGCTGGGAGATTCAGTCCCACAATCCCATGCGGGGTGAATTCGGTACCAGACTTTATTTTCTAATACAATAACAGAGATTTCCGATTGACAGGCTTCTGCCTAACATGGGTTAACTTACATATTGCTATAGACCGCGTTAAGTCAAAATCAAGATTTATTTCACTTGAAATTCCTTACTTTCCGAAATGTTTATACTGGAATTCTGGATTTTTCTTTCATTTTAACTGATTAATTTGGGACCATACATCCAGACTCGATTGCTGAAGCGTCGTATGGCAGGGCAAAACCATTTACGGGTCAGCTGGAGATTTCGGCTCCAACACCGCTATC
>WUAP02100553.1:0-16589 GCA_015163945.2 Stichodactyla helianthus
TTTGGCATTTTGTGAAGTCCAGTCGTAAGACAAGTGCGAAAGTAAAATTTGCATATTTTTACAATAGTACGAAGACGCTTTTAGCTAATTTGCATACAGGTTACGAGCACGCGCAGACGTTTTTCTCTAGTGTCGTCCTCATGATGGTGATGGTCATTCATTGATGTCATCATGTTGGTGATGGTCATTGATGTCATCATGATGGTGATGGTCATTGATGTCATCATGTTGGTGATGGTCATTGATGCCGTCATGATGGCGATGGTCATTGATGTCATCATGATGGTGGTGGTCATTCATTGATGTCATCATGTTGGTGATGGTCATTGATGCCGTCATGATGGTGATGGTCATTGATGTCATCATGTTGGTGATGGTCATTGATGCCGTCATGATGGTGATGGTCATTGATGTCATCATGATGGTGATGGTCATTCATTGATGTCATCATGATGGTGATGGTCATTCATTGATGTCATCATGTTGGTGATGGTCATTGATGTCATCATGATGGTGATGGTCATTGATGTCATCATGTTGGTGATGGTCATTGATGCCGTCATGATGGTGATGGTCATTGATGTCATCATGATGGGTGGTGGTCATTGATGTCATCATGATGGTGGTCATTCATGTCATCATGATGGTGATGGTCATTCATGTCATTATGATGGTGGTGGTCATTGATTTCACCATGATGGTGATGGTCATTGATGTCATCATGATGGTGGTGGTCATTGATGTCATCACGACGTGATGATAGCTACAGCATGATGTTGAATAAAACCCTTGAAAACTGTACTTTCCTTTTCATAGGATTCAAGTGCCTAGAAATAGCTGGAAGTACGTATCTTATTATGGATAATCCGCCTAACAACAACACCAATAATCAAGTGCAATCCCTACTTTAAAAATTCCAAATATCCAGAGCCTTGAAAGAGTCTTGCCAATCCCACTTAAATAGTTGTTATGCAATGTATAATGTCGCAGCATATCTACTATACCATTGGATCAACTGAAAGTTTTCATCCTGGAAAGGTTAAGATTGAATTAGCAAACGCCATCCACCAGTACAAAAACTAAAGGATAAAAGTGATGGCACTTAACCCGTGAAATAAGTATTAGTGTTATATAGGCTGGTAGACTAATTCTATGGTTTTCTTTTGTCTTCATTTGACTATTGGTCATTGACTATTAGATTTTGTTTCACGGGTTTAATGCTAATGTTGCTGCAAAATATTTTTTGATAGTTTTTCACTTTTTTAAATAGATTTTTAACTAAAGCATTGTAATTTTTTAACTATAAATTGCCTTGATAAGCATGGGGATACACTTGCGCCATTTCGTTTTCTAAAATTTTAGGAGTCATGTCCAAAGGGAATACGTGACTACATGGCATATTTTCTGTTCTGTGGCTAATTATAGAATAAACCACTTTTTTCCCATCTTATTACCCCAAATCGAACTTCGAGCTGGATAGAAATTGACTCAATAATTCAGAAATAATTGCATTTTTAAACATTCTCTAAAAGAAATCGTCGAGTAGTTTCGGAGCTAAGACTTCACAGTTATACATTCGATGTTAACCATACGAAAGTTCTCTCAATTCCTTGTTTGTCGGTGAACAGAAGTATTTAGTTGCGATTTATGGTGTGCAATTGATCATCGTTTCAAGTTAAGTTTTCTTTTGACTCATAACTTAAACAATGACGTCAGCAAAGATTGTAGTGACAACTTGGAAGTCAAAAAGCTAAGTATTTGAAAATTGATATGAAATAAAATACGGTGGATTTGTAAAAAGATACGTAAAGTCACCCCTTACACTAGCCTGCGTCACATCCGGACAAATACTGCTGTAAAGTCCGGACTTTACAGCAGTTATTTGTCCGGATGTGACGCAGGCTACCTTTACACTCCCATCAATCAATTAATTAACGCCTAGGGCAGGCAGAGGGCTTAGGGGGGGATGACTAGGGAAGGTTCAGCCATGCAACGACCAACAGTAAGGAAGGATGACAAAAAAGGTATTTAGTAAGTTCGATGGATGAGGAAGGGATCACTTCAGTCCCATAGTGCCTCATGGCTGGTTTTGATTATTTATTCCATGTCACAGCAAAAAATTCTCCCACGGACCCCGCCAATAGATAATGACCCGCGGTCCCTTAGGGCAACAGAAAGAAACTGACTTTGCACTGAATGCTTTAGAGAAGCAGGACGTGATGTGATGTTTACCAATAGCCGTTACAGGTTAATAGGCAAGATCAGATACGAAGACTTTCAGATATCATGTTCTGTCCAAAAACCTGGGCAGCTAAATAACATGAATACCATTCCAATTAAGAGAACAATGTAAACACCTTAGTACATCGAAAGAACTACGAAACAATTTGGTTGAAAGCATCCGCACTGATATCTAAACCACAGACGTACAGAGAAACCTTTTTATTGGAATGCAGGATTAAGGCCAAAAGGCCAGTAAAAAAAAAAAGCGTTGAAAAATAGTGACCCGTTCAGTAATAATAACAGTATCAACGACGACATTCAGTCGGAGACGGTAACACTACTACTACGAGCGACCATGGGTAGAAATATGCTCTTCATAGTGTTTTTGTGGTTTGGCATAACTTTGCTCCAGACTGGTAAGTCATTTTTCGATTTGTCTTCTTTTTTTCCATTAAATTAGCGAGGATTTTGTCCCAAGCTGAAGCTCAAGTCCAAACAGTATTTGGTTTCGCTACAAAAGAGCTTTTTGCCATCTATTGCCCAGCAGCAATAACAGAACAACAAAAACATACATCAAAAATCGAAATACGAGTCTTAAAGCCCCGTTGAACATATGCAGAACGGGTGATGCGACACGAGAGATGTGATACGACGCAATTCATCAATCAATTTAAATAAAAAAAAGAACAAAGTCGTCTCGCAGTGGCGATGCAACAAAAGTTTGGCAGTAACACGAGTAGAAAGTAGTGCTACCTGGTTCTACTTAGTTTTTAGCCCTGACAAAGCTGGGTTGTAGCTTGACTTTCAATTGTGTCTCGCAACGCAAAAATTTGGTGATGATAAGTTAACCTTGTAACATGTGACCATTTAACGCTGGATGATGATGATGATGATAATTCACTACTAATTATAGTAGAGGTATAGCTCGAATTGCTACTGTAGCAAACGAAAATTTCAACGTTACGTGTACACGAAAAGCTCACAAAAGCAAAGCGATAAAGGCGTCTTTTCTCAAAAGAAATAGAGCGAAAATCGTTATGACAGACATGCCTGATATATATTGATAAACTCTCAGATCTTCTCATCTCTACGCAAACAATTTGTTACCGTCTATAAATAGCCTTTAGATATCAGTATTAACTGACATATTCCGAGTCATTTTATCGACAATATCAAGAGATCATGGTCTCGTACAATGTTCGCGATTCGAACTACTGATTAGTCTATACTTTATCTTTCGGGATGAATAAAATAACTGCAGGAAATTAGAATTTTTTTGTTTACTCAGTGGACCTAGGGCTGGTGATTACTTTGGTTTATGACTCTTATGTAATGCGCATCTCGGACACGTGAGGAGGGAATATTATGGGGATTTGCATTTACCCCGTCCCTCGGTATTCTAGGGCTTGGCGAAATTTCATCGTAGTACTTGGTCATTTGCTGCAATAAGTTTACAAGAAAGATTGTTTGACTAAGGAATTTTGTTAAAATGCTTAGTGGTTATAAATTAAAACATCAAAGGGACTAATACTATTACACTGCGATGAAAAACAAGCATAGAAGACTAGTAAGCATAAATTCATTAAACTATATGTATTATGTATCACAGGTCATCGCCCTGTAATAATTCGAGGTAAAGAATGCGATGAAACTAACACTGATGTAACCTATATCATACAAATCTTATACATATAGTACTTGACGGCAAAAACTCGACCTTTCCATAAATGCATCTCAGACTGGCCTCTCTTGTGTGTGACTAAGCACATGCGTTCAATGAGCCCATTGTTTTATCGCATCATTACGAGGCTTGCATATGGTTACGACATTTAAAGAAAGAGCATATGATTTCAAAACCAAAATTGATTATTAAAGAGAAATAAATCATCTCGGAAAGCAAAATAATTGATTTAAGATCTATTGTAGTGTGGAATGTATGATTTATAACGAGACTAATCACATCTGACCAACAAAATCTGAAGCTAAAATCCGTAATTTTAGCGGAGAACCCGAGCGGGCGAAGGTCCGTAGGCGGAGTACCATACTTTAGAAAAACTGGTAACCCATCGAGTTGATTTTTCATGGCTTGAGTATACGTCACTTCCGTACTACTTCCGTACTACGTCCGTCCGTCCGTCCGTGTCCATCGCGATGCTGATTGGCTGTTAGAATCCACTACTTTCAGGACAAAGCAAGAACTAATGAGCTACAAACCATTGTTTTCAAGGAAAGAGTGCAAGTTTAGCTTGTAATTTACGACTTTTTCAACAAGAACACTGTTCGAGGGCCTTGCATTGTCGTCAAAATGCCTGAATTTCTTTGGATATTTTTGATAATTTCAGTAGATAGAACACTTGAAAGTTGACTAAAATACAAAAGGAAAGTTCGTTAAATTACAATATAAATATCCATCATTTATTTACAAGCATCTTATATTGTTGTTTGACAAAACGAGTTTTTAGCAAATTTTGTAATACTGCTCTTAAAATCTGTGTCGATCGGGCGAGTAAAAAATTTCTAAAGAAACTTGCAAAAGACGATTCTGAGTTGACATCTTTCCAAATCAGCCTCTTGTATTTATATCTAAATACAAGAGGCTTTAAACTTGTTTTGAAAAACTTGTTTTGCAGCTTTAAACTTGTTTTGAAAAACTTTAAACTAAAAAATACGAGCGCGGAGAAATCTTTAGGTATGTAGAAAGCGCGCGAGCCTATCTTCAAATCACCCAGTATTTGTCATTTGAAAACAAAATAAGAACTCAAAAGCTCTTTAACTGATATACAGACACTGCTAAAGGTTTTTAGGCAAATAATTTTTTTCTTTGTTGTGCAAGGAAAAACTAGCAAAACGGAGAAATCTTGAGATGTTTTGAAAGCAAGCGAGTCTTAAACTTGAAATCATGGCTAAGAAATTGTCGTTTAAAACATCAGAATAAATCTTGAGAAAGTTCAGCAAAAGGAAGCATTGCGTCTTTTTTAGAATCCTTAACAACATTACCTGTTTGTGTAGCCAAAATTCTTCATGAAAAAAAACAAAAGATATTATTTAATCGTAAGTTAAACTTGGTTTGAATGTCCGCGTCGTTTCGCTCGCTTGAGTGAACTCTTTTCACTTGTTTTCATGGAAGTTTTCAGCCAAGAATCCACATTTTTATATCTTGACCAAAGCTTAGCAATATTTCTAGCTCCTCACTTAAATACAAAGTGGTAAGAATTAGGCAGGTATAACTAAATAAAAAGGTGTTTTTTCATCAAAAGCGAACACCAAGAGGTTCAAACCAACTAGTAGATCATTTAAATCCAACTTGATTTTCATTCGCTCCCTTGACAACCGACAGTTGCAATGGCTTCCTAGGGCTTCGCGTAAAAATATCTAAAAAATGTTTTAAAAAATCGTTATCTTATTATTATAAATGCTATGGGATTCAAAGAAAATTCATTTCCTGACTCGGGAATTCCACATCGAATTTCACTCGAAAAAACGAAGCGACTCGAATTCAACGTGAAATTCCCTCGTCATTCAATGAGTTTTCATTTTTAGCAGCTTATTATGAAATATCTCTTAACAATCGGGGGGAAAATATCAGGGGAAAAATATCTGTAAGAATTATCCATGCATTGCATCAGTTCAGTCAAGTGGATAAAAAAATAAAATGGGACGGCTCCGCTATTATTGTATCTCATTGAATGAACACAAAAAAAGAGCCATGACACCATTTAGTGTCTAAATGTTAACAATTCTTTTTTTTAAGATAAAACTTCTACTTAGGGAAACTGGCTTACATCGCCAGACTCACGCTTTGGACGTGGGAGATTAGGGAAGAGGCGGAATGAAACGGTACTCATTTAACGGAATAGTACTGAGATTTGACGTGGATGAGAACGAAGCTATAAATTTTTCATTTGGCAGAATCAGGTCGCGCCCAAGTTGCCACCAATTCGAACATTCGTTCACGTCGCGCGACAAGATTGCTAATTTAAACGGGATTTAAGAGGCATTCGACTTAACTACAACCAAAAGCAGGGGCTCCGGCACGCAACTTCCGGAAAATCTTGAGTTCGGGAGACTCTCAGAAATACTACCCGTAATTATGAGTAGAAGTTTGTTACCAATTCTGACATATTAATTAATGAAGATATTCAAGTTACCTGTTTGCAGAGTTTTGTTGCAAGCGACAGTTTTAGATTTCAGACTTTTTCCCCAAGACCCCTTCCATCCCCAGTCTAGATCCGCCACCCACGGTATCGTGTGCTAACGTCTGACACTGCAATTTACGTGGAAAGTTACACCTTGCAATTTGTAATTTTCTTTCCATCAATATTCCATGCAATCAAAAGGTTTGTCCTTGAAGGTGCGGCTAAGTGGTGGTACCAACTCGTCCATCGAGGGTAGAGTCGAAGTGCTGTACAATGGAGAATGGGGTACTATCTGTGATGATCATTGGACTACAGACAACGCTAACGTGGTGTGCAGGATGGTGGGTTTTCGCAGAGCATTTATAACCAAGAGGTTTGGACCAGGGTTGGGACGAATTTGGCTTGATGACGTTTGGTGTACAGGATCTGAGACATCTATCGATAGCTGCCGTCATGGCGGATGGGGAAATAATAACTGTAGGCACCATGAAGACGTTGGTGTTGTGTGCACTAATGATGGTAAGTCAAAAATACCACAGCTAGTCGATCCTGTGCTTTGATGTATTGTTTTTGTTTAGGATGTCATGTTACTTTATGGCAAGCCGGTCCCGCTGAAAATGAAACAATTGGATTGGTTGCTGAGAGGTCCGGAGTTTTTCATCCGGACTTCTGCAAAAGTTACGGACTGTTTTCGATAATTTTGTTTACCATGCCTATAATAAACCATATATTGACCAAGCTTGTTAGGTTTGGATGGAAAGGTATCGGTCTCGTTCGCCCTCCGGTCTCGGTCCAAACAAAAACGAAAAAAGAACTCGACCAATATCCCACATACCCTACATGCCTACATACAACTTTATTTGTTAATGTAGGTTTTAAAAAAAGGCAGCCAGAGGCTGACGTGGACATGCCTGGACCATCCACCAATCCGGACCTCACCCTTGGTCAATAACCCCTATTTATGGTTTCGAGGTCAGGTCACACATTTGTGCCCAACAACCCTTTGCACAATGAAAACTTTCCGAACTACTGGCGGGAAAAAACCCCGAAGTTTTGATACATGTACATGCCCAACCTCAAATTTCGAGGCACTTTAAACACAGCTCGTCACTAACGCTCGATTATACCGATGTAAAGCATTTGTGGGACCAAATGATCAAATATTCCTTTGTTATTTCGCAGACAATCCTGATATCGGTATTAGACTTCGGACTGGCAATTTACCAAACGCTGGTCAAGTAGAGATACGATATTATGGCACATGGAAGCCTGTTTGTGATAGATACTGGAGTCTACAAGACGCTCATGTCGTATGCAGAATGATGAATTATACCAATGGTGCCGCACTTGCTATTAGAGGATACCAAAGTTCGGCTGGTGATGCATGGAATACATGGATAAATTGTCGTGGTAGTGAAGCATCCATTGATAAGTGCAGAATGTTTTATTGGGGACAGAGTAATTGTACAAATCATTTCAGAGCTAATGTTGTTTGCCTAAATCCAGGTAAAAATGGTAACCTTTTCAAGTATTTTTCATTTGATCCATTGCTCTAATTGTAGGTCATTCAACAGCTCACTTTATGTGGAACCAATACTGAGAATGCATTTTCAGATTGGTGATGACATTTTTATAGCAGATTGGTTCATCTTGGCACGTTTTGAATTGCATCACTACCATATGTTACTTTTAATATCAATAATAAAAGCATCATCTTTCATTTAAATGTAACACATCGATTCCATGATGGCCGACTTTGTAGTGATTAGAGCGGTTTTCGTATGAGCGGGAAACGACACGGCGAATTCGTAGACATACCGTAGCAATGCCGTACTTTACCGTAGTCCGCGTTGTGAATGGATGATTCACACGAAAACAATGGGAAGCCACTGCAAACCGCTACTGCAAACCGTACTGTGTACGTGGTGTAAGTCAGTATCGTACGTTTCCCACTCATACGAAAACCGCTCTATTGTTAGGCGCCAATACACCCTATAAAAGTTATCACACATTGTTCCTCATACAGGTCAGGATCCCAATATAGCTGTACGTTTGGTGAATGGTAGTACGCCTAACCAAGGCCGAGTAGAAGTTCGATATCATGGAATCTGGGGCACGGTTTGTGACGACTACTGGGGAATAGGTAATGCTCACGTGGTCTGCAACATGCTCAACTACAGCAAGGCGTTATTCACCTGGAAAGCAAGGAACGGAGGAAGTGGTCCTATATTGCTGGATGATGTACTTTGTAGTGGATTTGAAAAGTCGCTTGCCAGCTGCTGGAATCGAGGTTGGGGTCAACATAACTGTGATCATAGTGAAGACATTGAAGTCACATGTGAAAATGGAACGAAGGGTAAGAATACAGGTCTTCAAGAATCTGCCCTCTCCGAGTACAAATATGAGAGCGTATCACACAGGTGCGCGCGCAGCATGATGTTTGTTATTTGTCTGTTTGAATTTTACCTCATTCTACAGGTTCGCCAAAATATGCCGGGCACGACTCGTAAAGCATATCCACCCACAATACGCAGTTTTTGCACAATAACTTCTGTCCATCAAAATATAACAAATTCTATTCAACGAACATAATGAACCCTTTATTTTTCCTTTAGTGGAGCCAGAAGTAAGTGCTCGATTAAGTAACGGTAGTTTGTCATACGCTGGTCAAGTAGAGATACGATATTATGGCACATGGAAGCCTGTTTGTGATATATACTGGAGTCTACAAGACGCTCATGTCGTATGCAGAATGATGAATTATACCAATGGTGCCGCACTTGCTATTAGAGGATACCAAAGGTCTGCTGGTGATGCATGGCGTACATGGATACGCTGTCGTGGTAGTGAAACATCCATTGATAAGTGCAGAATGTTCTATTGGGGACAGATTAATTGTCCCGATGATTTTAAGGCTGGTGTTGTTTGCAAAAATCCAGGTAAAAGTGAACGAAAACACTGAAATGCTGACGCCCATACGAAACGTAAGGCTTTGCCTTTGGCTATCTGTCAGTCCACTGAAAACTTACTGAATACTCGAAATAGTATGGCGTAATTAGCAATTATTGGATGAGGTTGAGCATGATATCGTAAATTATTAATACCGAGGTAAGTGTTATCTGCCGAAGCCGTAAGCTGAGGCGGAAAACACAGAATCGAGGTCTTGATATCATGTGGAAACCTAATTCAATAATTGTTTTATTATACATTTTGAAAATTTAGCAAATTCTCATCCTTTTATAAGGTTACGAATCTACTTTTTAAGCGCGCGTCCAACACTTGGAATTCCACATGATAAATCCCAAATCTGCAATTTTTTCTGCAGATATCACGAATTAGCTGTAGGCTTTCGCCAATCATAACCGAGATAGTGAGTAAAATGTATAATAACACAAAATATAGAGCCATTGGGAACAAATAAGTACCAAATAGGCAAACAATTATTGTAAAAAAATAATTTTCTTTTTCAGGACAAAGACCAAACGTGAGCGTTCGTCTTGTAAATGGTAGCTCGCCTAACCAAGGCCGAGTAGAAGTTCGATATTATGGAATCTGGGGCACAGTTTGTGATGACTACTGGGGACTAGAAAATGCTCACGTGGTCTGTCGTATGTTAAACTACAGCAAAGCATTATGGACAGGAACAGCAAAGAACAAAGGAAGTGGTCCTATACTGCTGGACAATGTTTTTTGTAGCGGATATGAGAATACACTGGAATACTGCTGGAACATAGGTTGGGGGGAACACAACTGCCGTCATAGCGAAGATGTCAGCGTCACTTGCGAAAATGAAACAAAAGGTGAAAAACTTAGGGATTTTTATTTTAGGTTAACTGCATGCCTACTATAGAATGGCTTATCCAAGTTTACACGCGTACGCGTGGGCACTCAACAAAACCACTGTATTCCCAATGAAACCGTCCAGTATTTACCAAATAATAACTATGCCCGATTTGTTACTTTAAAAGAGCAAAACTTTCAGTCTTGTACGCTGGCCCTACTATTTTCCATTTTTGCAAAGCGTCCTTCCTAATCACAGAAAAAACGCTGTAACAACTGGACAATACTTATTGTCGTTGGATCAATTAAAAAAAAATAGCTACTAGGTCTGTGAACACTTCGTCATAACTTTGATTAATCGTATAATATATACGCCCTTTCGCGTCATTAAGTACTTTCGCTCAAAGTTGATATTCGCTTCTTTTCGTACAGACACTAAGTACACGTCCTTACTCTCGGTTATCTCAATACCTACTATGAATGGTTTTCCAAAATGTTTTTAGAGCTTTCACATCTAGTAAAATATCTCTCAAATTTCTTATTCGATTTCAATTGCCAGAAATCAACCGTTTTCCTCAATTTTTTAGTAGTGTTTACAACATGAGCAGCCGTGTTGTATCAGAATTTACAGCACGAGCCGAAGGCGAGTGATTGTAAATCTGATACAACAAGGATGCGAATGTTGTAGACTACTTAAACAACGTCTGGGTGTATGCTTTCATATTCTACTGATTTTTTTCGAAATGATTCAAATTTGGCTGAGAAAATCCAAGTTAAAGTTTATGCAAATGAAGACGATTTTGTACCTGAATTACAACCTCCTCCATGGTCAATGATTTCTACTGTGTTTTGTCATTAATTATTCATGAGTTGATTAAGCAGTTTCATTATACAATTATCGATGAAATACCTATATAATATATATATAATAAACAGAATATTACCTAGGCTCTTTGAGATAAGGATTTAATCTTCTCGAGTTGATCTTTTCAACATTCGAAGATAAAATCTGTATCTCCGTACGCCCATGTAATTTCTTCTATTTATGTCTCAGTGTAAAAGTGACTCATGAAATCAAACTATCATTTCAGTTCAAAATAAAGATCTAGCTGTTCGCATTGTAAATGGTAGCACTCCTAATCAAGGCCGAGTAGAGGTCCGATATTATGGCATCTGGGGCACTGTTTGTGACGATGGCTGGGGACTAGCAGATGGTCACGTGGTGTGTCGTATGTTGAACTACAGCAAAGCATCCTGGTCAGGGACCACTAAGGCCAGAGGAAGTGGTCCTATTGCGCTAGATGAAGTTCAGTGTCGAGGGAACGAGAAGTCGATAGATGACTGCCCCAAGAACGGTGTGGGTTGGCACGACTGTGGTCACTATGAAGATGCTGGAGTCAAGTGCGAAATGTTATCAAAAGGTTCGCATCAAATTCCAAAGCTGATCTCTCGTTCTCATGGCTACGAGTCAACTGGCTCATTCAGGCTCTTATTGTTTATTAACTATCAGGGGCAAATTACAGGGAAATAATGCAAATTACAGACCTATAAAGCTCGGACACACAATGCGACGGAGAAATCGCACCGTGTGTCCATCCGTGCAACTGTTGCGCGTGACGTCGCCGGCGACGTCGTAGAAGTAGAAACGAGTTTTACTTTTACGGGTGGACACGCTTTCCCCGTCGCAAGCAACGTCGCAGGGAACGTCGCATCTTATGCCGAGCCTTAATGCTCAGAGAGTAAGTTAACAAAAACCAAACCAAACCAAACCAAACAAATCTAATCTAATTCTTTAGAGGAACTAAACGTCACCGCTCGTCTCGCTGGAGCCGAACACAACTATTTGGGCTACGTCGAAGTGAAATACAACGACACCTGGAGACCTGTCTGTGATGATACCTGGGACATATCAGACGCTCACGTGATTTGTAGAATGCTTGGCTACAAATCAGCTCTACTGGGGATTAAAGGATCTCGTACGGGCAAGATAGGACTATGGTTGGGTGGTGTGGAATGCAATGGGAGAGAAACTTCTATAAGTGAATGTTACCATCGTGGATGGTCGAATACTTGGTGCCCAGGGAACCTTTATGCTGGAGTTATGTGTAACGTCACAAATGGTAAGGCATCAAAACTTTCTAGATTCAATACTGTTGTCTTAAGCACGTGTAAACGAGCCCAACAACATCCAACATTGTTGAATCCAACAGTTGTTGGTTCGGTGTTGGTTTTTGTGTTCAAGTTATCCCAACAAGGCCTATGTTGGGCAATACGCTTGTCATTGTTTGTGCAAAAGTTCCATGGAAACGATATGGATTTCTCATGTGCGAGTCCAACATTGTTGGGGATCACGCCCGACATCTTGCCCAATGCAAACGAACACAACATTGTTGGGCTACACTTCGATGACCGCGAAACAAAAGAAATGCTGGGACTTGTTGGCTCTAAAGTTTGAAGCGTTTCATCCAACAACATCCAACATGTCCCAACAACACGCAACATGGTGTTCAAATGCTAACAACAATATTGGATGCTGTTGGTCAACAATGTTGGCTGTGTTTGCACGGGACTTTATTGATCCGGAGACCCGAAAGAAAAATACTTTTACTTGAATTGACTTACCTACGTTACAGAGTTTCCTCCGGTACAAGTTCGTCTAGAAGAAGGAAGTTCACCAAACTCTGGTCGTGTTGCGGTTCGCTATGGTAATGTATGGGGCACCATATGTAAGAAGGAGCTTGACTTTAACGATGTTAAAGTCTTTTGTCACATGCTCGGCTACCCCGGGGCACTCTATACATATACCTTCAGGCCTGGGAAGGGTGCTATCTGGCTGATGAGCCTGGAGTGTAATGGAAAAGAGAAATCACTTGTTGACTGTCCGCATGGTTGGGGAAAATCAGTAACATGTAGCCATGACCATGATGTAGCCATTATGTGTAAGAAAGGTAGGTTTGATTACATGATGCACTTTAATTAGGTTGGCTAAATCATGCACTTTAATTTGTGGATGGGGAAAATCAGTAACATGTAGCCATGACCATGATGTAGCCATTATGTGTAAGAAAGGTAGGTTTGGTTACATCATGCACTTTAATTTGTGGTTGGGGAAAATCAGTAACATGTAGCCATGACCATGATGTAGCCATTATGAGTAAGAAAGGTAGGTTTGGTTACATCATGCACTTTAATTTGTGGTTGGGGAAAATCAGTAACATGTAGCCATGACCATGATGTAGCCATTATGAGTAAGAAAGGTAGGTTTGGTTACATCATGCACTTTAATTTGTGCCTCAGTTTCATTTCCATTCCCATGCAAACAGTGAGGGAGCTTTTCCTACACTACATTTTAAAAATAACCCGATTAATTTTCAACTAAAAATGGCTATTTTCTCAACAAACAATTAAAATGATATATCATCACTTGACTGTTAGCTGCAAAGGTCCTAGTGGAAAAATCTGACCGTAAGAATAGTTATCTATATCCAAACGTCTACGTAGTAGACGGAAAGGTACGGAGCCCTATAGGGGACATCAACAAAACGCTTTTTAAATGGTAATTTATCGCGCGATAGTTTTGCATTTATCGCGCTATCGTTGAACATTGATCGCGCGTTTGTAAACATTTATATCGCGCGATAACTCGGTAGTTGATAGACTTGGACCGTGTCGAAGAAGCTTCTTCATCTCATCATGATTATTGTGAGCAATTTGTTAGCCTTGACTCTATTTATATTTACTTCGTTTTAATCAACAAACTACGTTCTTCCAGCATATATATTTTTTTAAATGCACAGGTGAGCAGCACGAACGAACAACAAACGTAAAATGGGCTTGGCAATAGTGGAATTTCCAAATTAATATAATCTTATACTTTTTGGGACGCATGGTTAGCGCTAACGCTAGCGCTATTTTACGTGCTTTCCTGTTGCAACATGTTTGTATGTTTTGTAACTTCCTGAGAATAGTCCATATAAACAGTTGTAGCACACTCATTTGTAAACTCCCTGAAGAAGTCTGTTAATTACAGACGAAACGCGTCGGAATAATTAAAAAAGTTTACAAAACCTACGGAAAGCTTTGTTGTTCGTTCGTGCTGCTCGCCTGTGCATCAAAAAGAAAAAAAATCGTTGTTAGTGCTTGTTTGATTGACTGACTGATTGATTGACTGACTGACTAACTGATTGATTGATTGATTGATTATTGCACGATAATATTACACATGAAATCGCGCGATAAATTACCATTTAAAAACTGTTTTGTTGATGTCCCATATAGGGCTCCGTAGAAAGGGGCTCCATCAGCGAACTCTGCAGGGAGGGGGATCAGGTAACGGCATGAGAAAGGTATTATTATCTTATTTTAGGAGATTTAATATTCGAACAAGCCTGTATTGCTTCAAAACAATGATATTTCGGCCCGTATGGCCGTTGCTCATGAAAACAGAACATATGCTAGAATTCGTAGTAGCCTGAAAAAAAAGTAGAAAGTTGTCTGTGCGTAGCCTGCGCGATGAATAAAAAGTTTGTTCGGATGCAAGGGAGGCTATTTGTGCGCTGTCTACCCGTCAACATGCAGTGGCGACGTTCTGTTGCGAGATCAAACTTCAAACTTCCTCCCGCCTACTAAGGTATGTTATTCGACGAATATGATATGCATACGAATACTGCAAAATGATACTCCATACGAATATGATTAGATGTGAGGAAATATAGTGACAGCTAATTGATAGGCACAGCAAATATTATGCGTTGGCAAACCGAATACACTAACATTTAGGCTTGAGAGCCGAAATAAAATTGACGTTTGATGAAGTTCCCATTACCTGATGGTTTTCAGCCGATACTCCTCGATTCCAAATCAAAGAAAGCAACGCCATCACAGGTTCAACAGTGGAAATTGTGTTCAAAGCACCACAAACAAATGAAACACAGCTGAAAAGGTAAAAATATGGAATATACAGAAAAACTGTCATTAGATACGAACATCAAGCATGCCATTGCAATCAACGTTTCAGACGTGATCACATGATGGCGGTGGTTGCGCGAAGCGTTGCAGAAAGATTCTCCATTCTTCTTCTGCAACTAATGCAGTTAACGCTATTCGCAGCCAGGTCAATAAAGATTGCAAGTAGAACTTCCCAGAGTTACCCATAATATTCTTTCGAACCATGCGCGCGCAAACGAGCTCAGGATACTAGGAATGAAGCAGAAAATCAACAGCCTTTTTCCAAACATACACTAAAGTTCGTAAGGATAGCTATGATATGTCACGGAGCAATTACTATCAATACACGTGACCAAATAGAAAACCGGCCTCTTAGAAACACGCAGTCAAGCGGGCTACTAAAGCATTATCAGCCCTACAACTGGTTGGTTCTTGGTTCATCATCCGATGGATTTTAGCCAATCACGGTTTGCCTTGTCTATTGATAATAATGATAACAAAATGACTCGCTGCGCTCGAGCCGCAAATGACACTACGTGGGCGCAAATAAACAATATTCCCTTATTTTCAATGCAGCTTGTGCGGAGTCCTGCAGAACTATGAGTAACTCTGGGAAGGCAGATTTCGTAGCCGTATTAAATGTTGCCCACAACAGTTTTACTGAGTTTCGAGCTTGAATTCGGCTGAATCCCACATGTAAGCAAGCCCATTTAACTCTGTTTAAAATTATCATTTCCAGTTTTTATCAAGTCGCAGTAGAGAAAAGAGACATCATAAAATACTATAAATCCAATCGTCAGACACTACCCTATGCCTTTGATCCTAACGCTACGATGACGACAAGAAACTATAGCTACATTGCAGCGGAGATCCCAAGTAGCATTCCTAGCTTAGTGATTGGGGACGGCCAGTATTACTATAGTTACTACAACGCACCGTTAAAACCCGGATGTAACTATAGGATCTACGTAAGATCTTTCACCAAGACAGCAGACAAGGTACTAGAAATTAGACTCATTTGGTGTTTAAGTGTAAGGTTGACCTAGTGAATGCAAGATACTGCAGACTGAGTAGCTCATTACCGGAGAGTAATATATCGGCTAAAAAATTCTTATAAAGCAAGGTAATTTCACGCGCTCTCATAGGCCAATAGACCTTTCCCGAATTCGCTGGGATGATCACGAAACAATGGTTTCAAGTTGAGGTTGGCCTTGATAAATAAAAGAATCAAGTTCAGTCTCGACTTGGAACCATTGTTTTGTGATCATCCAAGCAAATTCGGGAAAGGTCTATTGGCGGTCCATGACTTACGTTACGGACTATCAACCTTATTTTTTGTGCTGGCCTTGCCATATAATAAACATCTTATTAACCTCGCTTGCTCAGTCCGTACTAGACTTTCGCAAAGCCCTTCATCCTCGTCTTTGTATTAGTTCGCGCGCGCTGATAAAACACAGGCAGCCCAAAATAACATTTTGATTTTCTCGCTGGACGAAGGACTTT
>WUAP02100664.1:0-16588 GCA_015163945.2 Stichodactyla helianthus
AACTAGTAAAACGGAGAAATCTTGAGATGTTATGGAAGCGAGCAAGGTACTCAGACTTGAAATCATGGCTAAGAAATAAATGGTCGTTTATTTAAAACATTAAAATAAATCTTGAAAACGTTTAACAAAACGAAGCATTGCATTTTTTTGAGAATCCTAAACCAACATTGCCTTTTTCTGTGGCCAGAATTCTTCATAAAGAACAAAAGATATTATTTTTTTAATGCTATTTTGGAGAAAGGTATTAATTTGCCGTCAAGTTGAAAATTAATTTAAATACATTCAAGTCCGTCCAAAAGGATAGAAAAAATTCTTTGTGCTCACTTGTTGTTTGTCTTTATTTATCTGCATTAAAGTATGAACAGATTTACTTACTTTGGAATATATCTTGAAGTTTTGTCGTAAAGTTAGACTGAACGCTTTTCGCTTGTTTTCGTGGAAGTTTTCAGCCAAGCACGAATCCACATCTTTTTTACATCTCGAACAAAGCTAAGCAATATTTCTAGCTCCTCGCTTTACTTTATATACGAAATGGTAAGAATTAGGCAGGTTTTACTCAATAAAAAAGGCGTTTTTTCTTTAAAAGCACAAGCCACGGGGTTCAAACCAACTGTCATCGTTCCATCGTTCGCTCATTAGTTTACCTTGCCACTTTTCTTCTGAGGTGCTGTTCAGTATATTCTTTGATCACAGTACTGATCTGTTTAATGGGGATATCTTTTTCTTCCGCGTTGAGGCGTGATGGGTTAGGATAGACCAGCTGGGCCCGGTTGTTCAAAGCCTGGTTAGTTCTAATCCTGTATTAACTCTATAGGTTTTATTAAGAGTTGATCCAGGATTAGCACTAATCGGGCTTTGAACAACCGGGCCCTGCAATGTTAATCCTAGCTTCTCTGCATATTGCATCCTTTATCAGAGACTGATGGCCACTTCTTACTGAATTCTCTTCAAACCGTCTGACTGCATCCATTGTTGAGTCGTTGTTAGAGTATAATTTTACTGCAGCTTTGATCTTTGTTGCTTTGTACACGTCCTTCACAGACTGTAGACCTCTTCCACCCTGCTCTCTTGGTAGGTATAGTAGTGCTGTTGATCCAAGAGGATGCTTACCACCATTAGCAATAATTATCTTCCTAACTTCTCTATCAGTTCTCCTTATCTCTGCAAGTGGCCATGTCTGCGTCCACATTAGATAGCGCAAATTGATTCGATGCAATTGCTCGGTTCTCGTCTGATAGAGGACTTGACCATACTACTGACATCCGCCAGCTGTAAGTATACTTTTACAGCACATTCCAAGGACAGTTTGTCTTCCTGTTTAACGTTCTCTAACACGCCTAGAAATCATCTATCCTGCTTACCATCTTTTAAATTCTTTTTATCACTTCTTCTTCATTCAACTTCACATCTGTACCTTGTACCTGCTGACCTCTTTTGATGTTGATTATTGAACATTTTTTGTGGTTCCATTTCAAGCCAATATCTTTCATTGCCTCTTCAGCGGCTTTGAGGACAGTGTTTAGCTTTGTTTCAGAAGCAGCAAATATTTTAAGATCGTCAATGTAAAGTAAATTTGTGATCCTCGTGCTTATTGGCTTTGAGATCTTATATCCATCTGTCGCCTTAAGTTTCCAGGCTAGAGGGTTTAAGCTTAGCGTGAAAAGTCGAGGACAAAGGGCGTCTCCTTGCGGAAATCCATTGTGAAATCTAATGGTGTCCGACTGTTCATGTTCCTGACGCGTAGTAGTGACGATACGCGTGTTCCATGTTTTGCTTAGGTTGGTAATGGTGTTACATATCCATCCGGGAAATAAATTTATCTTAATCATCTTGATAAGCCAGTTATGTGCCACCGAGTCAAATGCTTTACCAACATCTATCCATCCCATACTCAGGTTACGTCTCCTCCTATGACAGTCTTGTGTTACCATTCGGTCATTCAGAAGATTGTCCATATTATTATTATTATTATTATTATTATTATTATTATTATTATTATTATTATTATTAAAAAGATCCGACGAATCCCCGACATCATCGCATCGTCGATTGTTTCCGCCATTGTCCCTGCCAAATTGAGTTCCTAAAATTCTAAAAATAGATTCTAAATAACTTGGTAATAACGAATTGCAAAGTAAATGGACTAAATAAAACGTCACTACTGAGTTCCAAAGAATTCCAACCGTTATATAACAGTTGCCTTGAAAGTGCGTGCTATGTTGAGCGAGCACGAGATTATAGCTTTCTGCATTCTTCGCAGAACATCCTTAGCCTTTACCCCAACGAGCTTCTTCATAGTCAGCTCAAGTTCCTTTGACCAGGCTCCTAGCACATCAATAATGATATTACACTGCTGGATGTCATAACCTGGATATTGTCTCTTCAGCTCCCATCGCAATGGGCCGTACTTTGCTGTTTTCTCTTCACACTTCTTTCCGCGGTTCTCCACCCATGGACAACTCATCTCTACTGCCCAGACGTGCTTTCCCTTGTGGTCCACAAACCGCGCATCCACTCTGTTGGACTTAACACAGGTATGTTCGGCGTACACCGGTACATCCCAGTATAGGCTTGAGCATCAGATGACTCATACAAAGGTTTGGGTATTACTGGTGAATACCATGGAGGGACAGAGTTCGTCAGCTTCAGTTCTTTGCACATTTCAAAGAGCAACACCTTCAGTACAGCATTGTGTCGCTCTAAATACTTTGGCTGAGCAAGAGCGGAACACCCTGATAGAACATGTGGAAGCGACTCTGCAGCCTTTCCGCACATCCTACATGTTACAACTCCTTGAATGGTTCCAGTCTTGTGTGATGTATACACCATGGTCGGCGTGAGCTGCTCGTAAAGCTCCATTACACCGGCGATTGTGTGGGTAGGTGCAGAAGTCCACTCTTTCAGCCAAGCAAAGCATTCCTCTTTACAAAGCTCTTGGTCCTGCCATCGAGAAGAGAGCAAACGTCCATGCCATTTTTCTGCCTTGATGTTCTCCTGTAACTTCTCCACCATAGCCTCCTTCAAATACTCCTTTACCTTTGTTCCTTCGATCTCTGCCTCTGGATGGTGCCGCGTGTTGCACGTTGGATCAGGATGCTTCAGATTTAGACATATCTCCAACTCCTCTGCGTACTTATATGCCTCCGTTACCAGCGATGAATGTCCTTTCGACCGTCCTCTCCTCAAACCTCTGGACCTCATAGATTGATCTGGGTTCTGGTACAGCTTAATCGCGGCCTTTATCTTTATAAGCTTATATTCTTGCTCCACTGATCGTAGACCACGCCCTCCTTTATCTCTCGATAGGTACATCACGGCGATGGAGCTGAGTGGATGCTTTCCTCCATTCTCCTGGATAATCTTTCTCGCCTCTCTGTCGATTGCTTTCAGCTCTGTGATAGGCCAGTGTTGGGTCCACATCAAATAAGTAAGCACGGGAAGAGCAAACCTGTTGGTAGCTCTAACCCGATTGATATCAGAGAGAGGACTCGACCAGATTACCGACAACCTTTGCAGGTAGACTTTTGCTGCGCACTCAAGGGCCAACTTTTCATTCTGCACCACTGTCTCACACACACCGAGGAACTTGTAACTTGATCCCGCCTTAAGACTTTCAACAACTGTTGTTTGATCCAGTCTAAGGCTTGCTGCATCACGGACTTGGGAACCCCTCCTAACATGTACAACATTACACTTCTTGAGATTCCAGTGTAACCCCATGTCCTGCATAGCATCGTTGGTAGATCTCAAGACTGTATTTAACTTGGCTTCAGAAGATGCAAACACCTTAAGATCATCAATATACAACAGGTGGGTTACCTTTGTACTAATAGGTTTAGATAACCTATACCCCTCCGTTGCACTCAGTATCCAGACGACTGGGTTTAGGCATAACGTAAAGAGGCGAGGACAGAGGGCGTCACCTTGAGGCAATCCCCTGTTGAACTGAATGGTACGGGAGGTCTCAGTTCCAAGCTTTGTGACAGCGACGATCTTGGTGCTCCAACTCCTGACTAGATGACGTATCACTTTGCATAGCCAATAAGGGAAACGATGCACCTCCATAATCTCAGACAACCAAGTGTGATCCACAGAATCATATGCTTTCTTTACGTCAACCCAGGCCATACTGAGGTTTCTCTTTCCCCTGTGACAGTCCATGGTGACCATTCTATCAATCACATTGTCGGATGTGCCACTACACCCTGCTTTCGCCCCTTTTTGCTCACCCTCCATCAGGTCAAATTCACTCAGATGACTATCCATGGGATCCTGGAGGCAAGAAGTAAACCACTTATATATGTTGTTTAAACATGTTATAGGCCGATGGTTCTCACTGGAGAACTCGCCGGGTTTCGTGATGAGTCTTGTTTTGCCTTCCGCAAACCAAGTAGGATACTCCTCCTCTCCTTCAGAAATAGATAAGAAGGCTTGAGTGACCCCCTCGTGTAGTGCACGTGCACGTTTCCACCAGTAATTAACCAGCCTGTCAGGTCCTGGGGCACTCCAGTTTCTCTTCAGAAGAAGAACCTTGACAGTCTAAGAAGTACCAAGCTGCCACAACTCATCTGAAGGCGGTGGAACTCGCCTGGCAATTGCCTCCTTAATAGGCTTAAGCCATTCTGCATCCTTGCTACCAGTCCCTCTTGTCTCCCATAAAGCCACCCAGAAGCTACACGCCTCCTCAATATCCTCAAACATACCGCTATCATTCCCTTCAGTACAATCACTTGTAGGCTTCTGGTACTTGGGACGCTCCTCGTTTCCACTGCACAACGCCACAAACTCTGCATAAAGCCCAAACTCTGCATTATCATCATCATCATCATCATTATTATTATCATTATTATTACTATTATCATTATTGACAGATTTGGATAAAAATGCTAGAAAATCTGTCGCGCTCCACAGTCACGGAGATTAATTTCCTGGAGAGGAAAAAACAAACAAACAAAAAAACGACAATTTGAAAAAGTGTTACTCGAAAAAAAGTATTTGTCAACTTTTAGGGACGAGATATGGAATTAGCGCGTAACGTAAAATAAAGGTTTACTCTGTCGGATTCGATTTACTTAACTCAATTTTGATTTCAACGATGTTTGTCATGGAGTTACGCACAGATGTCAAAGTGGGCGTTGTCTCGGCAAAATGGGTGTGTCCGTAAATCGAAGAAAACCCTACATCCGACCAAGAATGTGGACGGCGAATTTGCTTTACTCAAGACGACTGTCAACCAATCAGAGCGCGAACTATATTTAGCACAGCTAGCAAACTGATGAGACTCAAAAAATATGAAAGATGGACTCCCCTAGTAATTTTCCCCTGCTGAAACAATACGTTTTTGCCCATCAAACCCCTCTCATTCAAGCACTTCAGAACTAGTTTGGATGGGTATTAGGTGATGACAGACCACGTGATTTTGCCCAACCCACTACCCGCAGCCTTGTAAATAAATGCCATTTAAACTTGAAAGATCAGAATCTTGTAAGAATGAAAACGTACTTGGGAATCATGGGTGGTACGCGAAGGGTTGTCAGATTTCTACAGTTCCACAGAGCCCACAAGGCCTCAGGGCATGCCGGGAATTTATCACTAAGGTATGTGAACGATTGTAGATTACGGCAATGACTACTGGTCAGCAGTAGGCACCTGGAAAATCAAAAAGTGGATTAGATAAGTGAAATAATCTATTTCGCCTCAAAAAAGTCACGAAGAAGCATAAGAATCCAGAACAATTTTCATCCGAATTTGGTTGTTTTTCGAAAGCAGAATAAGCTCAGTAAACAGGCACACGATGCGACGTTCCCTGCGACGTTGCTTACTACGTGGAAATCATATCGTGTGTGCACCCGTGCAAAAGTAGAACTCGTTTCTAGTCAAAAATCCCATGATAGCATATCTACGGAGTGTAGACTGACCTGTCAGTAAGTAGATTCCCACAGTCTTCCACGTGTATGGATGACATGTTCTCTGCAGACACTTTGAGAATATACTCCAATCCCTTCTCAAGATAGCAGCTGTAATAAACAATCAATTCATAAGCAAGTTGGAGAGCCAAAAGTAGCAAAGAGGACATGCAACTGTCAAAGAAACGCAGAAAGAGTAGGGAAATATTTCGCGCTGAGGCAGAGGAAAGGCATCAGTAAGACAATCTCGTTCCCAGAGCCTGCGTTCCTCGGTGACCAGTAGGAATGCAGGCTCTGGAGAAGATGTAGACCTTTACGACGTAAGATCAAGAATGGAGGTGAAGTTGGCTAGCAATGTCTTTTCATGTCACAAATTTTGTCAGCCGAACTTGATAGGAATATTATTTGACTTTCCGTGCACTTTGCTTCAGATTAAGATTATAAACACAGCTTTACTGGCTTTAATACGACATTATAAAGCCCGCTTTAGTACCATCAAGGTTTCCATGGACTGTTCACTGAAAATCTGAAAGTTTTGATCCAGAGATATCTTCTAGAGAAACTTTGACTTCACTGTCCGCCATAAGGCGCAGTCTTTCAATTTACATGACATGAAGTCAGGGCCCTTAGACCTCGTTTCCATGTTTATGTCGTAAAGGTCTATAGAGAGAAGATGAAATAGTAAAACCTTACGCATGCGCGGTGTAAAGAGAAAGAGTGAAAGAGTTTTGGTAAGGCTACTGAACACTAAACTGCAGATGACATTTAAACTTACAAATCATCAGCTTTACTCGAGATACGTTTTCGAGTACATTGTGTAGTAGTTTTCTTTAATCCTTAAATACCAAAAAGAAAAACACCTTTAGAACATCATAGAGTCTTCGTACGCTTATCATTAAGTTGACTAGCGTCCATTATCTGTTTCAAGAATATGTAAAATAAGGAAAGGAGCACGAAGTTAACATTGGGATATTAGTTATCCAAGCATTATATGATCGCGCGTCTACATTATCTGCTTGCGCGAGTGGTTTACGAGAACTAAGAATCGGTACTGAGAATGTGAGCTAAGATATTTTCATTTATCATGGTATGGGGGAGGGGTTAGCAAAATTGAGGGGAGGGAGGTTATCTTGAGAAGTCTTGCAGGGGGGTTATTAAGTTGCAGAGGTGTGTGGTTGAAAGTGACTGAGGTTATGGATGTTGTAGGCGGGTTATGAGAAAAGGAGGGAAGGCTCTGTGTGTGTGAAATGTTTGGTAGTCAAAGCCTAAAATTTTGCCGACCACTGACCCCACAGCATAATAAATAAAAGCCCCCTAATAAAATGAACATTACCTTTAAGAAAAAGACTCTGAAGTGGCTTGCACCTTCTTGATATCGAGAGTAACGTCTATCAAACGAAAGAAATCCACAACCAACCTTTTAGTTATGGAAGAAATTCTTAGTCTATCATGAGCCAGCAATACGTACCATATTGTTGACAGCGGTATCCACCAGCGATACATGCATCCATAGTGATGGATGTTCGCTCAAGCTTCTCCATTCTCTGCAGACTTGAGCCAAGCCACATAGTTCCAGCGGCGCGAGATAGCGAAACACGAGCAATAGTGCGGCATGTCTTCTGTGTGCTCGAACCCTGTCATGTGATAAGAATCGGCGAAGAGGAACTGAAAAGGAAAAATATCATTCCGGTTTATTCCTGCGAGACTATGAGAAATCAAAATACGGGAATTTTTATTAGATAATTTTTGTAAATCACCATACTCTAGTCTCTCAGAGCAACGAATCTAGTCATGTACCTCGCGGATGCTATTCTCTCGGATCCATAACCGCAGCGCGCACTATCATGTCTATAGCACACCATCCTCTCGAAACCACGAACTTAATACCTATGAATTAACATCCCAACCCAATCTTTTAACGAGCACTAAAGTATTCAACCTTGAACGATATCTTTAGCACACTTGATCCTAATTTAAATCTTGTGCGCACATTCTTATGCGATGAGGAAAAAAGCGCGCGTTTTCTTACTTTCAGAGAGTTTTCTAAGTGGCCGTATTTTCCGTAAAGAAAAGCTTTGAAAGCATGTATGCGCGTCCTTTCGCCTGCGCAAGCACTGCGAGGCAACTAGATTTACCCACTACGTACTTTGACTTCTTCTTTTGACTGGACTCGATGATGTAACATTAGATTCCATATGCTTGTGAGACGCATCAGATTCACCAGCAGTAGAATGTGGGCACCCTGTGTCCCGTGTTAATGGGGTAATAGTTTGAAAGCTCTCCGATTCATCATCAACTATCTCTCCGCCTTGTCCGGGTGTCTTGTCTGGTTTAGCCTTTGCTTCTAAGAAATAAAAGATTTTCATAATTCAACACTAAATAAATACAGAAATTGTAAGAGCTGACTTTCAATATCTCAATTTGCAAAATTTGTTTTCACTGTAATTACTACTTGGGCTAAAAAATGAGAAAAATCAAGAAATGACATCTTGTGCGCGAGCTAAGGGGGAAAGAAATATGCATACGGACCTTGAGATTTCTTCCTCCAAGGGTAGGAACCCTGCGCCTTGCCACTCTGTTCGTCCCCTCGACAAAGAAGGCTCTCTCCCAGCCCAGAATCCTGTTTATTTTGCGCACGTGAGAACGCTCGAGGCCTTTCGCGACCACATATACCATTTATTTTGTTCTTTCTAAGCTTCTTAGCATAATATTCATCAGGGCTATCACTGCATAGGGCCTCGATATCACTGGGTGTCAGTGGTAAGGTCCTTCGAGTTCCCTTGCGTGAACTTGAAGGGCGAGAGAAGTCAGATTCATTGACATCAGAGGAGTAATATTCTATATCTTCAGAAGAACCCTCGCTCTCCAGTGCCCCAGATAGTGAAGAATCGCTTGTCTTTCTACTGCTACTTGGCACATTTTCTTGCAGTGGTGATCGAAGGACAGGAAGCATTTTTCCAGTGCTTTTCCTTCTTGCTGCTGGTCGGGATGATGGAACGTTACGGTCAAATATCTGATCAATACTCTCCTTTCCCCCCTCTAAAAGTTGTTGTTGTTGTTGTTGTTGTCGTGCCTTGACGTGTGCTAGCTCTTTCTCTAAGTTGGCGATGTATTTTGAGATTTCCTTGCGAGCTTCGAGTTGTTGGGAGTTGACTTCATTAATGTAATCATCCATTGTGTTGCTCATCCTATCACATTACAGGTTGATTAGAGAAGAAATTTAGAGAGAATTTTCGCTGCGACGCAAAATCGCGCGTGTAAACTACCGGCGATTGTAAGGCGATTTTCTAAATTCACGTTGCCGATGAATCGCCGTTGTTTCGAACATGTTCGAACTCTCTGCGATTTTGCGGCGTTTCGCACTCAAATCGCCACACGTTTAAGGCCCGTTTCAGACGTCGAACTTTCCATGAGCCGAACCTAATTACATCAAAGAAGACCGCCTAATTATCCATTGTATTCAATGAGTTCGGCTCATGGAAAGTTCGACGTCTGAAACGGGCCTTAGGCGCGATTACACGGTGCAATTTTTCTCTGCAACTTGTCTCGCAACGGCGTTGTAACACAGGTTGCACATAGCATTGCACCGTGTAACATACGGCGCGTTTTTAAAAATGTTGCGAGACAAGTTGCAGCAATCGTTGCGAAAAGTAGAAATCGTTTTCTACTTTTGGCAATGATTGCGTGCAGGTGAATCGCAGATAAAATCGTCCGTGTAAACGGGCCTTAAGAAACGAAACAACGCTTACCAACCAATCAAATAGCTTTAATTAGGAAGCCATTTGAGAGTCATAGCATGGATAAAGAGATTTCGGGTTGCACGTAACGTTTTCCCAGTTCTCGCATCATTTTGGAATTTGAATTTATCTTTAACGATGTTTACGAAACCCTTCGAGTATTTGCGGAGAAGAAAGCGATAATACTCAAGCAAATGGTGACATAAAACAGTGATGCAGACACTCAGTAGTACTATATTAGCCGGTGCAGAGGAAGGTATATGCAGGAAGTTGAAACACCGCAGCGGACCCTAGTACAGCTAAAACTGCTGGGTTTTTAACCGTAATTATATAAAATATACATATAAAGGAGTAAATAAATAAATAGATAAATAAATAGATAAATTTAGATAAATAGATAAATAAATAGATAAATTTATTTATATAAATTTAAGCTAATTTTAAAAATAAGCTTATTATATTGAGTGAGGAAGTCTAGAAAACAGTCACGTCACGCCACCTGTTCTTTTCACAAGCGTGACATTACCCTCCTGAGTAAACAAATCAGTTTTGTATGTAGTTATCAAAAATAAAACAATTATTTATTGAAGTATCAGTTTTGTTTTTACCTTGCTCCATACCTTTCCCATTCTTTTAGCTTCTCTTTCATCTCAGCGATCGTTTGGTCATCTTTCTGGCTTTTCTCTTTCATTTCCACAAGTTTTAATTCCATTGTATTAAGTTCTTTAGCTAACTCATTCTCAATTTCTTTGAATATATCCGCAGAGTCACTAGCCTTCATTCTTGCAAGTTCCGATGTTTTCAAAGATGAATCAGATCGAACAAGATCGTGCTCACTTTCAAGACTTTTCAATTTCCTCTTCAATTCACTGATTTCCTCTTCTCGCTGTTTTAGACTATCTTTCAAAATTCCATTCTCTGCGTCAATCTTTTGCGCAATATTTTTCGCAGATCTCAATTGATGCTCCAAATTTAAAGTATTCTCCTTCAAAACCAATCCCATGTCCTCCTTCTCTTTCAATTCCTCCTTCATAGACTTTAAATAATTTTCTCTGATAGTTATTTCGGATTCTTTTCTTTTATCTTGTAAAGTCAAGAGTCTTAAATTCGCTCGAGCTTTTGAGCATTCTTCCTTCAATCGATCTCTTTCTCCCATCAGCCGACGTATGTTGTCTTTTGCCTTGGATAATTCCTCTCCACTTATCTCCAGTTGAGTCTGTAGTATTTTGATTTCGGTGCTTTTATGGGATTCAAGGGGATCACCCTGAGACGCACCATTGTCTAGATTACCAGATAAGATATTATTTAGTCGCTGTTCTCGCTTCCTTAAATCGCGGATGTCATCGTAAGCAGCCGTTAATGCGTCTACCACTTCCCAATTGCTTTGTTTTGCTTTTAAAAGCTCGCTGTTTAAACGAATAATTGCAGATTTATCGGACTGTAACGACAACCTTGATGGTGAATTATCATCATGTCTCTGAGCTTTGCCACTCAGATGGTTTATAACGCTCACCGCAGAATCGCTATCCAAGTCCGAGTCGGTAATTTTTTCGTCCTTTTTCGACGAGCAGCCGTCTTCTTCAATAATAAAATCATTCTGAAGTCTTATAGAATCGAAGACCTTTTCACATTCGCTTTTTATATCTCTAGATGTTGTATAGAAGTCTTCGTCTTCGGCAATCATGTTTGTAAGCAAAACACATCTGACATTTTGATCGAAGATCTTTGAAAATTAACGCTTTTTCATCGTCACAATCCTTTTAAAGTGACGCCATATCCACGCCATCTCGAGCGCGAGGTAATTTCTAGATTTCCAAGAACACAATTCACAAAGCAGTAAAAAGGCTTCTTCTTCCGTTTGTTTATACAAAAATCGCCTGAAAATTTTTATTCACATGAACAGCGAATCAACATTCCATAATAACCTTTTGTTATCCGTGGTTACAAGAGCAAATGATTTCTGTGTCAATAATTTTCTGTCAGTTTTCGAAACTTGTCATTTTCTCGTTATTTCATTTATTTATATCACTATTAGAAACTTTTCACCTTGAAATTTTCTGTTTTTTAAAAGACTTTTTTCTATTTTTTAAATTGAAATTATTTATTTTTTAATCGAAAAATAAATCAATGCGTCTTTTCTTTCTTTTTTTATTAGTAATTTTTTTTTTTTTTTTTTTTGTACAAAATGGATTACATTATACAAGAATATTAGATTTGCTATTTTGCAATTAGAGCATGACACTGAATGAAGTTTTGGTTATTTTCTCGCTAGAGTTTGGACGATTCCTGAAGCACTAATTATTTTGTTTTATAATTACTAATGTCCGCCACAGAGACGGTTAATGGTATTAAAACCAGGTTGCCTTGTGACTTAAGTTCCCCTTTGACAATTCGCGTATTTTTATCAACTCCTCCATCTAAAGACTATGTTTTTAAATTCTGAAATGAAATTTTTAGATGTCTCATGAATGAGGAAAACACGGCAGATTCATAGCCGTACTGAACCGTACAATGACCGACGTTAGTATTGAGAGATTTTCGTATGAGTGGAAAACGTGCGTAACATTGAAAAGGCTTACCATTGTTTTCGTGTCAATCATCCAATTAAGACGCGTTGTTATGGCTACGGTACATTATGACTACAGAATGGCCACAAATTGTTCGTATCGCTTCTTCACTTGTACAAGATCCACTCTACGCGTTTTGATTGACTGAAACAAGCGGAAACCATTCCAGTGTTACGGCGCACCAAACCAAAAATGCTGCAAGTCAGCCATACGTACACACATATGAAAGCCTGACATAAATAATTAACAGCAGAACGTGCCGTGCCGTAATAGTGTCGTCTCAAAACCTTTTTATTGGATAAGCACTGGCCTCGCTCACTGTGATTGGCTCAAGGGATGTCGTCAATTCCGTACAGTGTTGGTGGGCACGTGCCGTCACTTTTTCACATTCAAACGAAAACACTATCCGCAGAGTAATGTGTCTAAATGTAATTTAAGACTAAGTTAAAATCGAGTCAAGCTCGCCATGGCTTAGCGGTGTTTCGGTCGAGATACCTGTCAATGTGCTGGGGGCCCCGATTTGGCTCAGGGACTGCGGGCAGAAATCAGTTCAGGCTTTGAAGCGTGCTGAGAAGCGGTTGCGTTCAAATGCATTAGATATGACCACCCTGTAGTGCTCTCATCTGTTTCCTTAGTGACGCCATTGGACTCTGTGAACGCACTCTCTCTGCCAAAGGAACCGAGAGAGAATTAGATCGAGTAATATCCTCCAGCGATTTACTTCGCTTGTCCTTCTTTTCCAATGTCGCCGTGTCTAAAGCGAGATTTTTATGATTAGAACAATCAACTACAACTCTCTCGGCCTGCAGATACCCGAAGTGTCCGTGAAAACGAAAGACGTAGACAGTTTCGGGTGGACCAAGCGGGTATTTTAATACTGAAGTCAGATAAAACTTGGACTTGTTACTCATTACAGAGATCACGTTTTCCCATGGAAAGTCATGAACAAGTTCACCTGGTTCGCGATACTCGTTGGGAAGAAAAACCTGCAGTCCTTTAGCAGAGATAACAAAGAGGACTTCTTTGCCTTTATCGTCTGTTGCACCCTTGTGGACTAACTCGCCATACGCCTGGACAGTCTGACATAGATCTATGAAAGCAACTAAGGCCTCCTTTACTGTCATTCCCTTGCGTGACTTATGGAGATCCGTGACCATGTTTTCGTAGACGGCTTCGCTGATATCAAAGTTAGAGTTCATGTAGCTTGGGTGAGAAAAAAATGTCGAGCCTAATAGCCCCTCGAGGTAACCATAACCATGGTTCTCCTGGTTATAATCACCGAGCTCAGCCTGAGCGAAATAGCTGTCTAGAATAGCGTGTTTATTTATTGGCAGGTGCAGCTTTCCTCGATTCATGAAATCCTTTAATTGGAACATCAAATACCGTAATGGCTGGATACTGTGGTCTAGTTTAAATTGATAAGTAGGGAAAACTTTGACTGCCAATTGAAGATCTTGTACTTTGCGTTTCTTTTTTGAACGAAGTGGTTTCTCAAGATGAAGCCAGTTCATTTCGCCATCCCTTCGATCAAGGTACTGTAGGCCGAAATATTTTCGAAAATTGAAAGGTATCTGCAACTCCTCGCAAACCCGGTCAAACAGATCGATTCCTTTGGCTCCTTTTGATTCGACAGTTGTACAAAACTCTGAATTATCCAGAAGCACAACTCGAAATTCCAAGAAAATGACAGGCGATCGCGAACGAGAACGGCCAAGAAGGTGCGCCATGTTTGCCTGTAAACAGCAAAAGTGTGATACGAAGAGACTATATCAGAGTAAATAACTAATATTCGAGTGCCAAGAATCTTAATAATTTAATGATCAACATATCATTTTACCAAAATAAACCCCACCTAGTATTAATGACCTCGTGTTCCACTGTAGTCTCCCTCGCAGCCGTGGCGTGACGACGCAAAAACGGCTGCGAGGGAGACTAGTTCCCACTGTCGTCTGTCATCAGTATAGTCCCGGGGAATGGTTATTTTCAGCACGATTACCACTTTTAGAATTCTTGTTACTTATGATTTCGAAATTCCAAGTAATTTTCCAAAAATATATGTCTGCAGCTCTTGATGGGTATGCGTGACTTTCCCTTAGGCAGAACCTTTACGTCATTGTGACGTCACTTGACTCAAGTACGTGCTAATAGTAGTGATACTCTTCAAATTTTACTTCGAGTTAAAAACAATCTTTGTTTTTGAGAGGTGGCTAGTTTTATAGATAATTCGGAAACTAGACCACTATAGCTGAACTTAGATCGTAACACCATAATGAGATTTCGACAAAAAGCTAAATATAGCAGACTTCAGAAAACAAGAAAAAAGCGTCAGTTTGGATAAAGATTGATGACATATAGCTGATATATAGCTATTTCAATTAACGTTGTCGCTGAAAAAAGCCTAAAGGCTAAAGGCTTTCAACCATCTTTTGTTTATTAACAAACTTCGCTGTAGGCTATCTAAGAAATTAAGGAATGTGTGTCCAAGTTGTACAATTTGCAAGCATACAGTGAGTTTCTCATTGTAATAATGTCACGGTGAAAAACAAAATTCCATGATTCCGCTCTCAAAGCTTTAGTTAGCTATATAAACCAATCAAACAAGACAAGACATTTCGAGGTATTGTAATAAAATGATGAAAAAAGTCTACAAAACAAAGTATATATTTAAAAAAACTCTAGATGAACTAGAACCAAGGAAATGTAAAGATCGATGGAAAGTAAACTGACTATCTAAATGGATATTTTGAAGAAAACAAAAACCAACTAAATAATAAGAAATCGATAGTGGATTCATAAAGTGTTAAAAAAAACTAATACTCAAATGAAAAATTGCTGTCAAGTATAGGTCGACAGTTCAATAATTCTACCATTAATCAATAATACAAGACACTATAATTACAATTGGTTGATTAACCAACACTTACCAAGATGTCCATAATTGGTAGTAAGGGTAGATGTAATGAGACGAGTTCTAAATAGTGCTGTGAGACGTCGCATGGGGTAAGAAACTGGACAGAGTGTGACAATCAGGATTCTGCTTTTTGACCAAAAATAAACGCTGTCGTTCAAAATAGTCGTACATGACATTCTTGGAGTTGTTTATCCACCAATCGGGAGCGATATTAAACGAGGAAAAGGTGGATTATTAATCGTATTTACCCCTTTTGGATGATCTCGGCCAATAAAAACAACTCAGAATGGCTTAAAATCGCTATTAACAGGAATAAAGAACCACAAAAAGGAAACTAGAAAATTCCTTGGGCTTAAGTTTAAACAGTCTGTGATTTATGTCCAGAACGTGCTGGAACCTGAACTGACGGAAATGATCAAATACTGAGTGGACGTCAAAACTTAAAATAACCCACTATCTCTTGCGTATTTGTGTAGCTAAGAAATTCTCCCCGCGAAATTATATGTGCTCAGGTTTTTTATTGGCTTGAAGCTTGAAACCATGACAGTAATGCAACGTGTTTGACTAATACATGTTGGAATTCTTCCAAAAGAAAGTTAGCCAGCTCGATCTGAACAAAGATGCATAGCCATTAAAATAAAAGTTAGGCCCAGTTCAGACGTCGAACTTTCGCCGCGTCGAATCTTATTGCCCGTTAAGGACAACGGCTAAGAAAACGCCGAGAACTACATCAGCTCTATTGCTTAGCACCAGGTGACAGCATGGGTTAAGTTTGGTATACATAATTCTGCTAGTTTCAAAGAAAAACAGCACTCAACCTCGAAGGCAATTAGATTCGACGAGACAAAAGTTCGACGTCTGAACTGGGCCTCATCTAAGGAGTAGCGTTGAGCTTGTAGAAATGACAGCGAAGATAAGTTTTTAATCTATTCTCTTCTTTTTTTCTGTGCAATTAAGCATTTTCGTGTTTTTATAATAGCAGTCTGTCAATCGTTCAACTAATTATATTAACCAGCGTCACTGTTGCTGGTATACATTTCATGTTATCAGAGACTCTCACAGAAGTATAAATGATCGGAAAAGGCTGTACAGTTATCTGAAATTGTTTTTATTAACCATGAAGACTCAACTCCATGGAGGAATGTAAATTTCCGTTTAATGCAAAGTTTGTTTTATACTTCAATGATTAGTGCTTCCACGCGACCAATAAAACAGATACCATCTTTCTCATAAATTGGTAGAGGAAGGATTAGGCCACTTCCGAGTTCTCGAAAATGGTGCATGAAGGTGAGGCTTTGTGTGAAATCACGCTTGGTGGGGTGAAACGACTGACTTGTTTTGTTGTCACTCTTTTCTCTCTGACTTGTTCTGTTGTCACTCTTTTCTCTCCGACTTGTTCTGTTGTCACTCTTTTCTCTATGACTTGTTCTGTTGTCACTCTTTTCTCTATGGCTTGTTCTGTTGTCA
>WUAP02100775.1:0-16587 GCA_015163945.2 Stichodactyla helianthus
TAATTACTAGTCAAATTACAAATCAAACTAATTAACTAACTTGGACCAACAGAGCAGAAAAACCTATTGATTTCTTTTGTTATAAGGATATCTATCCATTTTTAAGCTCAACATTTTGTAAACACACTCTTTTGGGACCAAAATCCAGTGAATACGATTTTGAGATATAACGCCTTGTACTTTGGGAGAAGTGATATTTTGATCACCAGAAAAACTGACATTTTCATGAATATCTCCAAGTAGCTTTACTTTAATTCCACACAAATTTGTCACAAATTTGGAGCAACAGTGAAATAAATGAAATGCTTATAGTTTTGCCATATCACTTCCAGTTAAATAAAATATCCTGAAAGTAGCGGCCTTGTAGTTTTTCTGCTCTGCCACTGGGACCATAAATGCTTTGGATACCAGAAGCCAAAACCTCAGACATCCTGGAATTTCACTAGTGTCTTTTTCACAGAAATATGAAAATAGGTGTAATTGAATTATCTCATTTATTCATTTCACCTTTATTAGTGTCATTCCCAGAGTTTGTGAATGCTGCTTGTGTTTCAGAACTCAGATCTGTTTTAGCCATTTTAGTAGGACTAGTTGGTGAGTATGGTGAAGGAGTTCTTTGTCGTTTCTTTGCTTCTAACATTTGTTCTGGGTTCATTGCTTGGGAAATATAGGGCTTGCCTGAGATCTGTACAATTAAAAGACAAACAGTGAACAATGAACTCTTTTTAAGACAGGCACTTTCTGGACCAACTCTTAGTGTCTACCTCAGAGGGAGTTTTTTTACCAAGAAAATGGGGTAACTTGGGTGAGGGCTTGTCTAAGTTCTGTTCCATTAAGAGGCAATCATTTAATCAAACCAAAAAATCAAAGTCAATGGATGTTATAATCAGTGTGGTGCAAGACTTTTGTATGTTGTATAACAATGGTGATGTTGGTGGTATCTAATACAAGATTTTTGATCAGCTTCTTTTGTTTGCACTGTGAACTCACTCTAAGGCAGGCAGTTTTGGGACTAGCTCTTGGTGTCCGCCTTAGAGAGAGTTTGTTAAAGAGAATATGGGGCAATATGGCCAAGGATAGGCCTTACAGGAGGGTTTGCATCCAGGAAGTTCACTGCACTACAACCAACATGGCCTGTGTCTGTCTTAGGAAACAAAGCATTGGATTCATGCTATATACTTGCACAACTACTTAATAAAATATAGTTTGTGTGAGTTCACTGCTGGATACAGCTGTTTAGCTCACAAGCATTTGATAGGAAAACACAGAGGATTCAGGACCAGGGATTACGTAATTCTCTCAAAATTATTTAGTCTTTTTAACAACGTCCTCTTTGAAGTAAGGAAGCTTTATTTAAGAAAACTAGCCTTATAAATCATTGCTTTTCTTTCAGAGGACAATTTAATTCCTGCATGCCTGATATTCATTCCAGCATTCAAATTCATAAAAACCAAAGAAATTCCTACAATAGGTTGCTATCGAGTTGATAAGCAGATAGTACTAAAATTTACTTAATTTTTTTCTGGAATAATGCAGTTGTAATATCGATCTTCAAACATGGTGGACGTACGCTACTGCCTGACAAGGAAGTCAATATCTAAGCGCTCCGCAAAAACTAAGCAATTTCTTTCTAATAAAACCATCCTTCATACATCTGTTGACTATAAACTTTAAGAAATAGCATATTTGTACCTTTTTTGAAGTGTTTTTCTGGCTATTTTCCCCGTCTTCAGACGAGCTAGAAGTGTAGCCAGCCAAACCGTCCATGTTGGCTCACACTATCAAGATCCCGTATGTAAGCCTGTTTTCCATATTTGGTCGACCTTTACTCAGAGGGGAGGGGACGTTAGGCAGTACAACCCTTAAAAATCCTTATCGTCTATTCTGAGTTATATAACTTTTTGGATTTTGCTACTATGTGGTTCAAACTTTCCAAAGATGTTGATTTTAAAATGTTGATTTTAAAGAGTTTTTTCACAGGGTATAAGTTATTTTAACGCTGAAGATCCATATTTACCAACATTCAAAATCTGCTATCATGAAAAGGTCAATGCGCATCAATTTTCCTGTTCAAAAACAACCTTTCATTTCAGTTTTAATTATTTCCCATTCATTTTAATTATTTCCCATTCATATTTCCCATTTATTTCCCATTCATTATTTCCCATTATATCCCATTTCCCATTTCCCATATATAAAAACCCTAAAATATATATCATATGTACTACTATGGCAGTATATACTATTGGATGCCAACAGCATTCATTACGTTTAGTAGGGCAGCTGATCTGTAACCGACTAAACAAACCTTATTTACAAAATTTAATAAAAGGGTCTAAATTGTTGCGTAGTTGTATACAGAATATTATATGTGTAAAAAATATATCATATGTGTATTCGTAATTAATTTCCTATCATTATTTATTTGTGAGTTCTAATTTATTATTATTATTATTATTATTATTTGTGTTATTCTTTTTATGAAAAATTTAGTGGAAATGGAAGATCTTACGGTCATCCAAAAACTGGCAACGATAGCTGTACACGTACTAGAGGGTACTCAATTCAGGTGACAATAGCTGAACCCTCCTTTTCTCCTTCCTGACACGCTTGTGACATCACAGCCACCATATTGGATGAAATTAAACTTAAAATACTCTAAATGTAATCTGATTAAGAGAACCCAACTCAGACGAAATTACTATCAGATAATGAGTCTTAAAAGCACAATTAGTCCATTTATTTCGCAGCCAAACCGACGACAAATTCTAATGAAAATTAATTGTAAAGATGAAAGGAGAAAAATTCACAAACAGTGATTCAAAATGGAAGTTTTTCCATGATTTAGTTTCTCTAAAAAATTTCTTAATATAGCTCATAACGAACAATCTCCCCTCCAGGTCCCCACAGTCATATTTTGAATTCTTACCAGTCCTCTTCGAACAGACTGACGCGCGAGAAAAAATAAATATTCACATTCATTTGACTTGAATGCATCGTGACACGAAAAGCAATACATGTTTAGTCGAGCGACAAACTGGAACTGCCTTTTTACAGCCCCCACGCTTGTCAATGAACACAGATTGACCTCTTGCATTATCTAGGCAGTGATCGGATTTTCATGGCCGAAACTTTCGACTTTACAGCTTACTTCCCGCCGCCATCTCGCTGCAAGTAAAATAGCAAAATGGGGAACACACAAACTAGAAGACCTGTCGATCCCAGCAAAAGACGAAGACGTCCAAACAGTATCGCTGTTGACAAACCGATCGAAACTCTGTCAACAGAGACATCTGCAAAGCGTGAACTAAGGCGAAGTTCAAGCCAGAATTCATTCCGAAGGCGCTACACGGAATCTGGGAATTACTCGTACAAGACACCATGGCCTGCACCGATGAGCGAGGTGGTTTTCTGGCCAGAATATGATTCAAAACCTCCAGTCAGATTCACCGATTTCGAGGTACAGTGGGTCGTAAATAACGTAGACAGGATTGATACCAAATAACAAACACACTTACGTTATAACTGAACCTGATATGGTTCTAGTGTCCACGACTCGTGTGCGATCTGCCATATCAACTGCTATGCTTATTCAACTCGGGGAGAAAAAAAGAACCTACAGATTGAGGATTTATTTTTCTGATGGTGTCCAGCCATTTGATTTGATATATTAACGCCTCTGCTCTCACAACAGGCCTTATATATTAGCAGTAAATCATCACAGTTTATTTTTTTTACCTCTGCTCTGTTTTCGTCATTACCATTCAACCTTTTGATTTCACTTTTCATTTTATCTCTGAAGAGTCTTCTTGTGCCAATTATTAATGGTTATTCTATCATCCACGACCAATTTCCTATAGTATTTTTAAGGCCTATGGACTACAGGAAACTATTGTAGACTAAAAATCTCCTATGGCGTTAATAATAGAGTGATAAACGAAAGCTGTTGAAACGGCTGAAGATTATAGGTGGAGAGAGTAAAGTGGGATTAAAGTCCTGAAAATTCTCTTTCTAAGGTGTTAAATAGATTCAAGAGCCTGAAACATGAGACGACTTGAAGCTAAGATAACGTTTCGCAAAAAATAAAATGCGCTGTTTTGCAAAAATTATTGCATTATCAATTACCAATTTTTGAATTGTTAAAATATTCTAGTATTTGCATCATAACTGTATATGAGCCTATTTAGAAGAACGTTTTATATATTTTAACTTGCTCTTTTTAATATTCATTTATATAAGTTGTTTACTTTCCAATTATTATCTTTGAAAAAAATGTTAAATAAATGGGAAGGTTTTACTTGTGGCGGGATTAGATCTGCACCATTGGACTCCTAATTTCGTATGTTTTTTATCACGTTATTATTACATTTAGACACAATTGTATGTTGAAAAACAAAACCAAACACCAGGAAAAAACAATGTATTTTTGCTGGTATTTTAATCCAAGTTTAATTTAAACTTTGTTTTAAATCACATACACTGTATTATTATCGTTTCAATTCTACGGTAATTCGTTCGGCCAGGCGGAAAAAAACGTCATTTGTGGCTTTCTGCTCTTGTTAACTATTTATAGAAATTTTAATTATTGTGTAATAAGAATTCTATATAATTTGTGGCAAGTGCGTTTTATTGAATTTAGAACGTTTTAGGAATATTCTTCACACTTTTCCCTCAATAATATAATTTTTATTTTGCATTAATTTTTGGGCCATGTTTACCCATTTTTTTAAGTTATGTGATGATTTGGATGCAGAATCTCGGTCATAATATTTAATGCAAATCTTGAATACAATATTCTAGTTTGCTATTGTTTTGTTTTGTTGGCTTTTTTGTTTTGTCAATCAGTGCAGCATTGCGGCCATGTCCTTTGCCCTTTTATTTTTATGGAAGAGACTGATTGCTACCCCTCACACCAAGAAAGATATTTTAATTTTAGTATCTGTTAATAATCCTATTTCTATCTCATTTCTAGCTTCTAGCAAACATTGGTAAAGGTGCATTTGGTCATGTGAGTATCATGGTTGAAGATTGTGTTATTTTTAAAAATGGTTTCATAAAAGCCCACAAAGAAATTTATATATGCAAGATTTATTAAATATCTGCATATGACCAAACTAATAACCAAAATATTTGCATTACATAGATGTGTACTGACAAATGTTGGGGTGTACATGTACTTATTATTCTAGGTACTTCAAGTTAAGAAAAAGGATTCTGGGGATGTGTTTGCAATGAAGGTATGCATGAGCAAAAATTATCAATGTGACCACAATTCTTATTAATAATGAAAGATATTATTCATAACATCATAATTCATGGACAAAAAAATAAATAATCCTTATACAATTGTCTTGCAACTCTGGAGTTAGGGCTGGATCACCTGATGAAGACCAACAGTAGCAGTTGAAACATCTCTTTCATCCACAAATCCAGAGTTGTGAGACAATTGAATAAATATCACTTATTACATACAATTCTTATTTGTGGAATACCACCCTGATATATTGCATTTCTAATAAAATCAAAATTGAAAAAAAAAAAAAAGAATTGCAATTAGGTTTATATTTCATGTCCCTACATTTCCTCTCCCGATGGGATGATATGGACATTTACTGGCCTCTTTCTCCAGGTAACCAAAAGGAAAATATTTTGTGTGTGTATGTGTGAAGTTTTTGGTGGCAAAAAAATAAACAGGTTATTTATTGGCACTGGTCAGTCTTTAAATTTTGTAAAATAATATAGACTCATTTTTCCTTTCATCTTGATTGACAGATTTTAAGCAAGGCTGAAATCATAAAAGAAAATGCCATACAACAATGTAAAGATGAAGCTAACATACAGGTATTTGTACAATAATTTGTTATATATTGAGATTATTATTTAAGTGGTTTATATATATTTTTAATTTTAGTTTAGTCACAATTTTGTTAGGCATAATTTTTTCCCATTTCAGATCACATGTCACCTTTGTTTTAATTATAATCTTTTAGCTTTGGTCCTCAGAAATGCTTGAATAGATATGTTGATAAACCTCAAAAGAAAGAATCTTATTCCCAAGAGGATGACACATGGTTTGAAATGGGAAAGCATTATGCCCATTGTAAATTGGTTTATAATTACCCCTGTTTGCTGAGAACAAGATATAATTAGTGCAACTATGGACCTGCCTATAGAATTTATAATTTTTTTTTTTCAGACTAAAATAAATAATTTCCCATTTCTTGTCAAGACTTGGTACACATGGCAAACAAAGCATAATTTATTCATTGGTAAATATGTCATTAAATATGTGATGCAGTGATGCATTAAAGCAAGCCTAATAAAATGTTGAATAGAACTTCATGAGAAAGGACAATGTTAAAGTGTTCACTGAAATTATAAAAAATCTAAGGGAAGACGATTATCTGCAATTAAAAAAACAATTAAATGGAGAATTGTCCCAGATGTAATATGTACTAAATGCAGTATAGGTATAACTGTTTCAAAAAACGTTGGTGGTCTGAGATCTGAATCTGACATCTGACATCTGAGACGGAGTAACTAGCTGCAAATTTGGATGTATACAAAGCCAAATGATGTAGTTTGTTGTAAAATTCAAATGTAAGTTTTGAGTTTGGCTTAAAAAATGTGCTTTTGCTTATTTTAGTAGGGGAATATAAAAGCAACAAATTATGTTCCATCTCAGATTCAGATTGCCCAACATTTATGGAAACAGGTATATACAAACCAGCCATCAAAAGTTTAATTTTATATGTTAAAGTACTTTTTTGATATGACAATTGGAGTACACATGCCAGTTTTGTATATTTACAAGGTACTATTTTTTGTGTCATGTTTCTCTAGGGTTTTTATAATTGAAATTATAAATGATTAATCCATATTATTTCAGTGTCAGATTTTGTTGATGGAAGTGATCTTTATACATTATGGATTCAAGAAAAAACTCTAAATGAAGATCTTGTTCAGCTGTACATTGCTGAGCTGGCTTTAACACTTGGTAAGCAAGTTTAAATGTGCAGGCATTGTTTCAAAAGTTACAACTGTGGTTAAATTAAATGTAAAGTCATGGGCTGATTCAGGGGGGACCCAAAGGGCTGCACCCCCTTTTATTTTGGGATCCTTCAGACCTCCTTTGGTTATTCATAGATTGAGTTTCCTCTAACACAGAAGTTTTCTAGCCCCCTCTTTTTCTAATTTCTGGATCTCCCCCTGAAAGTAAAAGTTTATCAAATAAATTAAGCTAATGGTACATGCTAGGTGAATATTGGATAGTTGAGATAGCACTCTTGTACAAGAGTGGATCCAGAATTTTTTTCATGGGAGGTTGCACCTGCAGTATTTGTAGTTTTTGCAAGTCAAAGGGCATGTAAAGGGAGCTCAGAAGTGCACTTTTCTGTCCCTTGGGGAATGAACACTCCCAACAGCCTCCCCCTAAATCCACTACTGTGGTATCTATAGGTTTGCTCTCAGCTCCAGCTTTTAATCTAAAATCTTCCACGACTTTGCCTTGTGCTAATTAACCTTTGTAATGCAGTTTTATTAATTATTCCACAGTGTGTTAGTCTGTTACCACCCCTTTGTTGTTGTTGTTTTTAACAGATTTTCTTCACAAGTGTGGTGTAGTTTACAGAGATTTGAAGGTATTTAAATTAAGCTAGCCGTTGATTTTCATTTTCTTGTGAATACAAACTCAGACACTATCAAAAGCCTCAACTCATTCACATGCATGAGGCTTTAAATCCGGTAAATTCTTCCTTATTAGTATTCTTTATATAAAGAATACTAATGAAGGGGACTTTTTATATAAAGAATACTAATGAAGATGACTCTATATATAAAATTTCTTTGCGATCTGGGTGGCTGAAGATGGAATTAAAGGAATTGGAATTGCTTAGTAAGCAAGCCCAATACCAACCAGAGCCTTTAAGCAAGCACCCTGACGCACCTTTCGCTGGAAGAAACTGATATCACTCTTACGTTTTCCAAACATTCTTTTCCGTGTGGGAGCCGTTTTCTGTACAGTGCGCATGCCCGTGATATAAAAGTTTTCATCAAACTATAATTTTGCTTTTCTTTATCGTTAAATACTTGAACTTATTTATGTGACGTGTTTGAAGCCGTTTAGTAAACTCGCAGATCGTGTTTTATCGGGTCAAAACACTTTTTTTTTTCCGGGTATATTCATTTATTTCAATCGCTTAGATTTAATATATTTCACTGCGACGATCATCATTCAAAACTTCTATTTCACCGCAGTTCAATATCATTTCTCTCATTTCTCACAAAACACTCCTCGTTTATTAAACAGTACTTGATGATGAGCCAAAATTCCGGATGTCTGGAACTGTCTTATAACTTTTATGAGTTGCACATGTAATTGAGCAGGTCTCGTACTGTATAGTCTAGTTATAAAAATTTGATTCAATCCAAAGGGCTTATTACACAAGCTTTACTTCTTTCTTCAGTTTATTACCCTTCATTCCCGGCTGGTAGGGCATTTATTCTTTTTAATTAAATTTTTTTTAATTGAACTTTTAACACCTGCCACACTGCCATATTCAAACAAGCTAAAACCAGAAAGATACACAGTTTTACAAAATTTTAATAAGAACCGCTCTCTTTTTTTCTTTTCAGCTTGAAAATGTTTTATTGGATAAACAAGGTATGATTGTGCAATAATAGAGAATAATACATGGACGCTTGGAGATATGGAATTTATCTTCGAGTGTTCAATTTGATATCTCACGAGTGAGATATCAAATGTGAACACGAGAAGATAAATTTCATATCTCCAAGTGTCCATGTATTATTCTGTTTATGTTATATAAACCATAACACTGTATTTTTCAAAACAATGGAATTTTATAGGGAAAAACGTCAAAAATCTCATTGGTGATAATTTCACATGTGAAAAATATCGTATTTTCACGTGTGCTGAGATACGAAATTTCTCAGTGGTAGAAATCCTGTAAAACACTGTAGTTTATATAATAAAAAAAATATTCTACTACACCATGAATTGAAAAGAGCAGAAAAACAATGACGACGTCAACCCAATTGAACCTTTTTTTTTGGGGGGGGGGAGGCACATACCCTGAAAAAGTTTTTGATGTTGAGCGCTTTTCTGCAAGTTTTGCTTGTGGAAGACTAGAAAGAATCTCCCAGTAAACTAAAAGTAATTATTGGTTTTCTTTTCAGGGCACATCAAGATTATTGATTTTGGTCTATCTAAACTGATGAATAATGAAGACATGACCAATACGATCTGTGGAACTTTGCAGTATATGGGTAAAGTGCTTACGTTCTTAAAGCGGATTTTGTATGAGTGGGATACGCTACGGCAAATTGAGGGCCGTACTGTAGCGGTACTGTACTTTACCGTGACCGTAGCTACACGTTGCATTGTGATGAATGATCCACGCTAAAACAATGTAAAGCCATTTCAGCGTCACTGCATACCACACCGTTCGCGGCAAATTTGTAGCCGTACTGTAGGTGTAGCGTACTTTACCGTTATCGTAACAGCGATTGTGATTTGATAATCCACGCGAAAAACCTTGAATGGGAAGCCATTTCAGTGTTACTGACGTGCGGTAATTCAGTCCCGTGCGTTTCTCACTCATAGGATTGAACTAATATGTTTTAGAGTTGTTTTCGTATGGGTTTCTCACAGTTATACGAAAACTGCTCAATCAACACTTGAAGATAACACCCGATATATCTCCGCACGACCATAATATCTTGTACGTTTCTTTGATTCAGCGCCAGAGACTCTGAAGGGTGAAAAATACGACTACCTGGTTGATTGGTGGGCTTTAGGTATCGTCATGTACGTCTTACTCGTGGGCAAGGTAAACTTATTCTTTATGCCATAGAACCTTAATAATGATAATCCATTCCAGACAAGTTCTGCCCTGTTGAGGATAAGATTCTATCTAATGTATTTTGTCGAAAGTTTCCATTAAAGAAAAAATTATGCTCAAGGAAAATGGGAAAACAGTTAATCACGTTTATCAAGAAAAACGGGAAGATTTTGAGCTTTTTAGAGGGGCTTCACACACTTTGCTACGAATCATTCATCCAAGAAAAACTCTGAAAACAAAGTCAACATATGAGTATTCTGACTAGCGGTACACCAAAAAAAAAAAAATGAATTTATTAACTTAGAACTTCACGCCATTTCCAGACGTTTTCCTATAATAAAATTAGCAGTCAATAGACCATTTCGGCTCGGGTCTAATACTTTCCCATTTCAGACCACGTGCCGTTCCCCTGGGTTGTATTTCTTTGTTTCATGGTAACACTTGAGAAAATAACATTAATATGGATGTACCTTAAACAAATAACCTTATTCCCAAGAGGATGACACGTGGTCTGAAATGGGAAAACATTACGTCACAGCCGAAAAGTTCTATTTTGAGCGAAACTATTATAGACCTTTCCTTAGACTGACAAACAGGGCGCATTGTGGTCTAGCTTCCGTTTTATTTGCTTGTGAGGATTTTGCTTGTTTGCTTGCTTGCATGTTTGTCTCTTTTTTGTTTCCTTGTTTGTTTATTTGTTTATTTACCTGACAATCTTTTTTTATTCTCTGTAGTATCCATACACTGTTTCAAAGGATCACAAGTCACAATCCAAAGTGGTACAAGAAGCAGAGTTCGACTTTCCAGATCACCTCTCACCCAAAGCCATCGATCTAATGAAACAGGTATTCCACGTGTTGCATTTATAATGTGACCATGAAATTTTTGAAGACTTTTTTAGGAAAACCAACAAAGATCATCGCTATAATTGGCAGATATACTATTAGTTGTGGAGGGCAAAACATAAGTGGATTAACAAAGTTGGCAGAGGTTCAGAGCGAGTCAACACAGGGTGCACTAGAGCGATTTTCCTATTAGTGGTAAACGTACGGTACTGACTTACAGCACATGCACGATACGACCGATGCCGTAACACTAAAATAGCTTCCCATTGTTTTTTGTTGAATCATCCTATCACAAAGATTAGTTACGGTTACGATAAAGTACGGTACAGCTACAGTACGCCTACGAGTTTTCCGTGTCGTTTCCTGCTGCTAAGAAATGTGCGCGTAACCTTGACACGTTGAGCGTAAGATATTTTTACCTCTGCAGCTGATTCTTGAAACTACAAATTTCCTCATGAGGAAACTTCGTAACGTTACTTTAATTTTACATTTTTTGTTTAAACCCCAGCTTTTACAGAAGAATCCAAAACATCGATTGAATTCACTGGAAACACTTCAACGACATTCGTTCTTTAAGGGCTTCTCATTCAATGACGTATTAAACAAAAAGGTAGGCAGAACTTTCTTTGGAAAATATTAGCTGATTATTATTTATCATTCATGCATGCATCCATCCATCAATTCATCCATCCATCAGTTCATTCACTCATTCATTCATTCATTTATTCATTCATTTCATCTCATATCATTTTTTCTTTGTTATTTTTTAATGTTATTTAGATTATTTGATTTTTTCTGTTCTTTTCTTTTTTAAGAATCAGCCAGTAAACGAAGAGGTCATAGAGAAGTTACGAAAAAGAAGCATCACCTCTCGAACGTAAGTCTTGAGAATATGATTGGTCAAAATGAACAAAAGGAACCATTTCAATTGTCAATTCAATAGACCTCTTTACCTTCGTTGTTTGTTTACCCATTTCAGACCACGAGATGTCACTCTTGGGAATTAATTCTTTCTTATGTTGATAGGTTAACATTTTCATAATAAAAGAACAATTCCCAAGAGAATGCAACGTGCTCTGAAATGGGCAATTTGCATACGAAGGTAAAGAGGTCTATGGATGGATGGATGGATGGATTATTTACCCAGAATCCCCCTCGGTCTCACCTTCGATGATTTAACGTTTTGAACCCGACTTGATACAGAAGTCAGATAACTCTAGCGTGTTTGATTTTTATTTTTCCTGGGAGTGATTTTAGCATTTCTACACTTCTGGCGAATCCTAACATTGCCTTTTAACTGTCTCGCAGGGCTTTTCCACGAAAAGTTGAGCCAAGAAAAGACAGAAAGGTAAGTAGCACAGATTAGATTTAGAATTATCATTCCAATCACAAGTTAACTACGATTACAGCGAGACAACTAGCTTGTCAGAGGCCGATACTTAGTTTTTTTAAACGCATTCGTTTATGGCTTTGGTTCTAGTGTTGTCTGATCAGGGCGTACTGAATTCCTTTACGGACCGGCTCCTGGCGCTCCTATAAAAAACATATACAAAATGGGTGTCTGGACCTGCTGACGTACCCGGTCCGGAAAACCCCGCCCGGACAGCGTTGTTTGTGCGCTTATTGAAATGGAAAAAAAAGAAAAAAGAAAGAGAAAAAAGTAAATAACAAGAAAACAGGTGATATGACAAAACTCTTATTGCCAGAGTTAGGCTCTAGGTCAAGTTCTCACGGACCTTCCTGCGGCTCTTACGCTTCTACCTCTACTAATAATATCCATTTCTTGAATCACTCAATCTACGTTTTAATTATAGCCTCGTCCTCTGTCTTGGGCCAGTCCTGGCAACTTTACAATACACGATAAAGTAGAGATGGATTGGTTAGTTGCTGACCTTGGTAGTTTGAGTAACTTGGGTTCTGCATCAACCACGCATGTTGCCGCCAAAACTCCGCTTACAACTGTTGGTGAATTATGTACAGCGGCTTCATAGAGACCTCGACCGGTGGCGTCTGGCGCTCGTGGTCTATAATATATCTTAATTACTTAAGTATAAGTGTAAAAACAAACCAGCCGTATTGACCTTTATTAGTCGCCAAAGTATATCCAACGCGCTCTCGTTGGCTAATAGACTTTATTCGCTTGGGCGTATTTGTTTGTATTTGCAGTCCATAACTTACGGTAACCACCAACCTTATTTTTGTGTTCACCTTGCCATATTATGTAGTGTTTAAACAACGAGCAGCAGTGTTTCATCAAATATAAAAACCCGAGGCGTAGCCGAGCCGTAGCTGCGCGTTTTTTAGATGGTTTAAAATATGTCTAGATATGTTCTCATTTTCTGCTGAATTTTTTAGGAATGAACTAAATTTGGCAGAGAAAATCCAAGTTAAAGTTTATGCAGATGAAGACGATTTTATAGACCCTTCTAATAAATCCCACAACTCTTTGTTTTCCGTACTTGACGTCAAATATATTCTTTGGAATTTTGTACAATGTGAATGCAATTGAAAGAATAAATTTGACGTCAAGTGCGGAAAACCTAGAGTTGTGGGATTTATTAGAAGGGTCTATATCAGATATAAAAACTCCTTCATCGTCAATGATTTCTGTTGTGTTTTGCTCAGTAATTTTTATTCATGAGGTTTTTTTTAAAAAAATCTTATTAACCTCGCTTGCGCGGTTCTTAAGTTATGGTGAACACGTTTTTTCCCACGCTTAAGCCAACACCCGCGTACATCACTTGATTTGATTTAACCAGTAAAATTTGCTTCGCCACTACAAAGCAGTACGGTTTTTTTAGCCTAGATTAATGCAGGTACTAGGTTTTTCTGTATTTTTCTATTTTGAGGCCTAGGATTTTTAGTAGTCAGTCCAAAAGAGGACCAAATAGGCTTTTTCTGAAATAGCGAACATGGTGCATCGTGGCCTAGCAAGACCACAATCCACCTTGTTGGTCTATCTCAGGAAATGTTGGCAAAAGTATCGTGCAAAAAGTTGGCAAACTATCGTGCAAAAACTTTTTATTATTCAAATCTTTTCGTATATGAAAAAACACATTCTATTTATTTAAGATAATATTAACAATAGATAAATATATTATAGGTAAGGTATTCTGTTATTTTGAAAGTTATTAGATAAAACGCAGAAACACGTTATCAAGATATGCTATTATATCCAGAAAATAGTTTAATAGTTTAAAATAACGTAGGCCCGGTTCAGATGTCGAATTTCACATGTGCCGAATATAATGCAAAACCTATTGTTTAAGTTCATTTGCATTAGATTCGGCACGAGAAATTCGACGTCTGAACCTGGCCGTAGATAAAATACACTAGAGAAAAACGTCTGCGCATGCTCTAACCTGTATGCACATTAGCTTAAAACGTCTTCGTACTATTGTAAAAATATGCAAATTTTACTTTCACACTTGTCTTACGACTGGACTTCAGAAAATGCCAAAACTTAAGGTCAGTTCTTAAAACTTGAGCCTAATTCTTACATATGTTCTTTATTCACATGATATCTTGATCCCACAAAAGTATACCAGCAAAATTTTTTGTATACTTGGAGAAAACGAACATTTCTTTTCACACAGAAACTCTCTTGAATTCTTGGAAACGTGCTAAAATGCGCAGACGTTTTCCTCTAGTGTCGATAAAATATTAATGTACTATGTAGATGTTGGAAAGTAATAGTAGATTCGTTGTAAGGATGATAATGATAGTAGTGTAACATTGTGTTAGTAATGGTGGATATATTGTCCGGGAAAAATACTACAATAAACTGGGGGAAATATTTGATAATTATTTGGTTGTTTGTATTATTTATTTTGCTGTGGCTGCTGTTCTTGAGCAAAAACAAAAACAACAAAACAAAACAACAACAACAAAAGCAAAAAAAGGAGCGGGAAAAAAATTAAAATAAAAAGCGCCAGCCAAAATTTGCTGCATTTAAATATTACCTCAGTGGTGGAGGGAACAATGATAAACAGCACTCAAATAATAATAACGATAAAAACTTCACCTAGGATTAAATTATTTATTTAGTTCTTAAAGTGGTCTTCCTGTGTTCATATGTGAAAAGACCCCGGGCCCGTATCAACGCGTGCTATAATATGCTCATGACGTAATTATTCGCGTTCTCCACTGCACGGGCGATTTCTTCTGTGATCGCACTGCCATTTCCTCTGCGCTGCAAAATTGCGCATGTTAACTACCTGCGATTGTAAGGCGATTTTCTAAATACACGTCACCTATGAGCCATATGCTTCAAACATGTTCGAAATTATTATCAAATCGCCACTTGTGTTTACACGCACGATTTTTGATTGCTCATTTTTGGTCGCAGGACAAAAAATCGCCTGTTTGATTGATTGAAACTTTATTAATGTGTCAAAAGAAAATCTAGATATAGGGAAAACCCTCTACTAATAGGGGACACCTAATATAGTAATAAAATAAAATTCATAAAATATACAATATATATTAGTTAAATACTAAATTGATTCTTAATTGTAAAACGTAAATATTTTAATATACAATGTAATAAAAATCCTATCTAAAACAACTTATAAGATAAAATCTTATTATATATAAATACATATAAGAAGCCAGCCTTTCGACTAGTACACAAAAAACATCCTCTACATCCATCGTCAATTAGAGATGTCAAGTCTTTGTTACGAATACGATTTTTAAAATCACTTAATGATTTGCATGTTTTATCTTTATCCTTGTAAACGGCCGTCAATCCTCTTTCCTGGATTCTCTCCAGCCTACGAGCATCACTAGCCCTACAAAAATGCCACACTAGATGGCAATATGTTAAGTATGATAAGATAGTTGTTTTAAAAAGTACTAACTTTGCAGTGGTGGGAATTAAATTTCTCAATCTCATGATTACCCCAACCCTTTGACTAGCCTTCTTACATACATCATTGATGTGCTCATTAAAATTTAACTTATTATCTATTGTAACTCCTAAAATTTTTAACGAATCAGACGTCTTAATAATCCAGCCATTTAAATTCAAGCTAGTTGTATCTTCTGTACAACTCATCTGTTCGTTCTTACTACCATATTTATTTTGAATGTACATAGTCTGGTATTTCTTCAAGTTTCCCTCCAAGAGATTATTTTTGTACCATTCAGTTGCACTGGTGGCACTTTCCTCAAGCATGGTATGCACTGAGCTGATCCCTTTACCTTTTTGGTAAATTTGATGGTATCAGCATACATAGAAATATTAGCATCAATGTTATACACGAGATCGTTCTGAAAGATATTCCATATCAGCGGGCCCAACGAGGAACCTTGAGGACAGCCACGAACGACGCTCTTCCAACCACTAGTTACAGCAGATCCCATCCTGACTCTGTTGTAGCGGTCACTCAAGTAACTGTTCAGCATTTTAATGACATTGTCGTTAAAACCATAGGATTTCAGCTTACTTAACAGTAGAGGTGGATGAACTGAGTCAAATGCCTTGACATATCTGTCGATAAGATACCAACAGATAGACCCTCATCTTTCGACTTTTTCCAGTCTTCAACGATACCAACGAGGGTGGTTTCACAACTACGATGTTTTCTATATGCTGATTGACAGTCAGCAAGCTGGCTGTCAAATTTATCACTTATTTGTTTTCCCAGAAGCTGTTCAAAAACTTTGTCAGCACAAGGCAAACTGTTATTGGTCTGTAAATAGTAATCGCTTGAGCGTCGTCTCTTTTAAAAGTTGGAATCCATTCTCCTCGTTTCCATTGTCTGGACCAAATCTCGTTGTTAATACATGAATTCAAGGGGGTTGAGAGAGAGCTAGAAAGTTGAGTAGCTCCAATTTTCATAATTTTAGGTGGAATGGCATCAAACCCCATTGCT